>VYZQ01036366.1:0-35252 GCA_013400655.1 Mystacornis crossleyi
TTTTTTTTTTTTCCCAGCCTGTGGAAATGTGGGAATTCTGCTGCAAGATGTGCAGAGCAGTTTCTCAGTCGTGCGGTGAGCACAGAATTTGATCATCAGACTGTGGTCTCTGGCACCGAATGTCCTGCTTTAAAGAAAAAAGCAAACAAGCCACGAGGAATCTCAGCGAGGTAGAAAGCGTAATGTAAGCCTGGGAGTGAAATCCCCGTGTTGAAGCACCGGGAATGTGAGGATCTGTGTTTTTACTTTGACCCAGTTAGAATGCACAACCCCGCAGCTCTGTCTCCTGGGCATGGCCTGGTGTCTAATTAATAAAAATGACTTTAGAGTTTTAATTTGGTCCCTTCTCTAAGGAGACAGATTAACAATCCTGGCTCAGAATTCCCAGTGTTTTAAATGGGAATTATCCTAAGGATAATGGCCTAATTAGGATGCCAGTTTTAGAACCTGATCTTGTGGGTGTATGGCAAAATAGGTGGAGTTGGCTGCTGCTGAAACTCACCCTGTGGCTGCTGGCTGTAGCACGTGGGGCTCCAATGGGCTTGGAAATGACTTTTTACGTTCCTAGCTATAGCATTTGTATATTAAGATATATTTACAGTGCAGGAATTTACGTGTGTGCGTCCTACCGTGCATTGTTTTTCTGTCAGATTCCTCCGTAACTGGCTGAAAGAATATTAAAAACAGTTCCGTTTTCCTACTGAAGTTACTTGTTGAATGCGTGAGTCTCTTAAAACCAGCAGCCTTTGCTACCTGGAGAGAGGAACTGGCTGCTGAGCTTTTCCTCTATTAATTCTCGTATCAAGTGTGATCCACCCTGGGAGCAGGTGAAATTTAGCTCACTTAATTTAGTGTATTTATTTGAGGAATTCTCAGTGGCACTTGGCGCTAACAGCAGACCTATCCTATCTTGCAGGTTTTCAAATGAAATTGTCGGTCCTATCGCTCCGATACTGCTTTCACCAGCTCTCCCAGGAAGAGAGGAGTAGGGAATAACTATTTTTGTGCAAGATGTCTTTTTAACTCGCGCGTGGTCAAATACCCAGGCTTAGGCTTGCGCCTTGGACCCATTCAGAGCAGTGGTGTGGCTCACAGCTTGACCTGGCAACCTTTCCTTACAGCCTGAAAATCAGACAGCAGATATCCTGATTGCTCCCAGATTGCAGAGGTCTCACCGAAAATATAAACTCATTTGAAGGGATTTGTTTTCCAGTGGTGTGAAATTACTTGAAGACACGTTGCCTTAGCTGAGGGTTGTGCCGTTGAGCTTCTCCGGGGTTACCAACAGTGTGGGTTTGCCGGGTTTAGGGCTTCCCTCTAAAGTGCAGGATTTAGGGTCACATTGTTCATATCTGTGGTGGTGTTTTTAATAATTAGATTCTCTTGTTGTTTTTTATCTTTGTTACTCAGAGGAAGGGCAATAGCAAGTTGCTGGGTAGGGGGATTTTTAGAGGGAAAGGTTACTGCCTTTACAAGTGCTGATGTGTCTTAATTTATTAGCAGCATGTGATCCGCTGGATTTTTTCCCCTGCTTCTATTTTCTGAGAAATGCCTAAGCAAATTGTGCTTATAACCAAGCTTGGCACTTCATTTTCAAAACCTTGATGGAAGTCCTGACACGGGAGTAAGTTCAGTGTAAGGTGTACAACGGAGCTGTGTGGCATTTCTGACAGGAGAGTTCAGAAGGGTCCGTGCCTCTCCTGGGGCTGTTGGGCAAACCTGAAACCCACAGGAAATTCCCCAGATAAATGTCAGGATATTTCAGGCTTTTCTCTGGAAGTTTTAGGAAAATAGTTTTTATAATAACAACTGATAGGAAGAAATTCTTCCATGTGAGGGTGGTGAGGCCCTGGCACAGGTTGTTCGGAGAGGCTGTGGCGGCCCCGTCCTTGGAAGTGTCCAAGGCCAGGTTGGACAGGGCTTGGAGCAACCTGGGGTAGTGGAGGGTGGTGTCTCTCCCCATGGCAGGGGGATTGGAACTGGATGGTCTCGAAGGTCCCTTCCAACCCAGACCATTCTGTGACTCCATGATGAAAGAGGAGCAGTGACACGTGCCTTACATTTGCCCATGTTAGTAGCTCAAACAGGAATCCTAAATTGGGATTTTTGGAAGGGGAGCTGTGAGGCAGAGGGGTCCTTCAGTGTTTGGGCTCATTCCACACTCTTGTTCTTATTTTAGTTTGGTTTCTGGGTGTGTCTCTTGGCAGAATTCCGAAAAAGCAGACCGAGGCCGTATGGGTTAGTGATTCCAGTCAGCACCAATGCAGATGGAAGCTACGTGTCCAACATCCTCTCGGCAAGTCACCAGCGGCGATGGACGCGGGAGGTGTCCCAGAGCCCCAGACAGCTTTATTTCAATGTCACTGCCTTTGGGAGGGAGTTCCATCTCCGGCTGAAACCCAATACTCGTTTAGTGGCTCCCGAGGCCGTGGTGGAGTGGTACGAAGACTCTGTGGAGGCTGGGAACGATGGTGGTAACGCGACCCAGACTGGAACTGGTACGGAGCGATTATGGAAGAGGGAGCCCCTGTGGACCAACTGTGCCTACGTGGGGGACATCACGGACATCCCCGGAGCCGCAGTGGCCATCAGCAACTGTGATGGTCTGGTAAGGCTGGTTTCGTGGCATTCGTGTCTCGTGTCACGCTTTGTGCACGGCTTTTGTTGCTTTTAACCACACGTTGCTAATGATGTCATTTACGGAACTTCGTTTCTTAAATCCCTTAGAAAGTATCGATAAGCAAAGTTCTTAACGTCTCGGGTGTGTGAGAGAGAAATCAAACCTATGTATTGTTGGGTTTCCTTTTTGTTTGCATGAGGTGTTCCGAATAGAGAAATTAATAAGGAAGATATTTTCAGACTTAAAAGGTGACCTTTTGTTAACTGAATTTAGAATTCGGTGTCCAAATCATCCCTCTTTGCTTCTCGGGTACCAAAATGATGGGCTGCCCTGTCATCCAAGAATAGCAGCATTATGTTTTAAAGGGTTCATTTATAAAGTGAGCATACTTTTTCTTCTCTTAGATGTGGTTTTGTTTCATCAGGAGGTGTCGTGTGAGAATTGAGTGGTTCGCATCTGTAACAGGTCTGTTTTCGATCTGTCTGCGAACACGCGGAGTTTCCCTGTGGCTGAGCAGATGCCCAAATCCCAGAATGAAAGGCTGAGCGTATCTGGAGCCCACACACCCTTCACCGATTCACTCGTGCAGCAGGCAAAGCCAACAGCACTCCCCTTGTGCTCCGTGAGGCGCAGGAGCACTGGTGGAACTGTTGCCTGCAGCATCCGGGGAGATGAGTGTCGTGGTTACCCTCCTGCTGTTTGGGACAGGAATCCTATGAAGAAGTCTGCAACAAGCATCCTTTCTTGGAAGTGGTTTTCCCATTTCCCATAGCTGCCACGGGGTTGTGATTTGATTCCATTTTGAGATAAGGCTAGGAAAGCTCCCACCTCAGCCGCGGGCTGCAGTCACTGTGTGAGTAACTGCAGAAATGGCTCCAAAAAATGCAGAAATGGCTCCAAATCCCCATTCACCCCAGAGGAGCTGCGGCTCCTTTGCGTAGAGAAGGGAGATACTGGGAGTGGTTGCATCAGAGGTGATAACTCATATCAGTTTGGTGTGTTTCGGGGGCTTTGGGTGAGTTTTTTGGACAATCTATTGCCAGTGTACTGTGTTTACAAAGGCCAAGCAGACCCCTGCCTGCCTAGATGTGGCTTCCAATAGAATCGTTCTGATGAGTGAGACCCTGGGACTGGCAGCTGGACTTTGGCAGTAAGCCTGGATGAAGTTGTTGCATTGAGACAGCACATGAAGACCAGAAATTGGATTAAATGGAATTAGATTAAGGGGTGTAGCGGCTCTGTCACAGGTTGCCATGTGGCTAGCAAGCTGTTTGTGGTGTATTTTCAGGTAGATTAAGCCAGAGGGGGACTTCTGGAAGGGGAGTGGCTTCACAGTGACAGAGGACAGGGTTGGATGGGCTATGGGGAAGAAATTCTGTGCTGAAGAGGGTGAGGTGCTGGCACAGGTTGCCCAGAGGAGCTGCGGCTGCCCCATCCCTGGAAATGTTCAAGGCCAGGTTGGATGGGGCTTGGAGCAACCTGATCTAGTGAAATGTGTCCCTCTTTTCCCGTAACATCCCATGCGCTCACATGGTTTTGGGGACTGGAGTAGGAGAACATGAGCTTTTTCTTTGAGGACTAGTGGGTAAATGCTCCTGGGTCACTCTTGTCCCTCTGTTCATCTCGACCTTTGCTGTTTTAACATCTCTTGGAGCTCTCATCACGTGACTTTGAAAGAAATAAATAATCCTGAAGATTTTTTTTTATTATTTTTACCTCTCAGCATCTCCCAGGGTCGCAAAAGAAACTTGCACTTACTGTCTCTGGCCTCTCTGTTGCTGTACTGTGTCTCTCAATCCCACTAGAATATTTGATCCTCAGTGTATCCTAAGACGTGAAGAGTGAGATAATACGGCTTAACAGAAACTGGAACAAGAGGGAGAAATTCTAGGGGCATGTGTGTGTTGGAAAGATTTATTTTCCACTTCAAAGGAATTCAGACACTCTCCAGAGCAGCCAGCTAGGTTCTGAAATCTTGGAGAGAAAATGAATGGAATCACTGCGGTAGCAGTTTGCACAATGTATGGCTTGTAGAAGGGGTTCAATATCATAAGTAAAAGAGCATTTGGTGCTAAATTTTGGTTGTTTGATAGTAAATATGTGGAATAATTGGCATTTGCACTAGTAAAGTAAGATTTCGCCCACAGTCTCTTCCTGAATCTAAACTTACATTTAAACCCCCAAATACTTGAACACTTTTGTTTTGAAATAGTTTACATATCTGCTTTTGCAGTGGAAGCTGTCTGTGTGCCATCAATTTTGCAAATTCCTATCTTCGCATCTGCTTAATCTCCCTTGGAAATGACCCTGTTTATTTAAAAAACCCACATGCATGTGCCTGCACTTGCCATGGCAGAAGAACACTTCATTAGTCACGGAGGAGCTCTTGTGGCCTTCACTGTGTGTCAGAAAGCTGGTGCTTCCACAGGTTTCTGCTGCTGTTTGGTCAAAAGAGCAGCGTTTGTTGTCAGGATCCTTTGGGAGTGGAAGGTGCCGGCCTCAAGAAAACACCCCAAATGGTTTAGGTTGTAAACAGAGAGAAGGCAGCAAGCCTAACATTTAGAAAGAGTGGCTTAAAACACTTTCTACCTGTTGTTGTATAGAAAATCATCTCAGTGTCTCAGTTAGCTTCCTGCCCTCATAGCAGATTCTGAGCAGGTGTTGGTGTGTGTTGCCTTTAGCCATTCCTTCCACCCCGAGCTGCGTTTCTGTGCATGTGTGTGCCGTGTCTGAGCTGGGATCGGTTTGTGGTCACATCCGTGCAACGCCGAGTGGCAGCGCCGGTGTCTGTTTCTCCTACAGCGTTAACCTTGCTTGTTTTAAATGGAAGGGCTGGGCCCAGTACGATGAACCTTGGATCTTTGACTTCAGATTCCAAGTGAAATGTGACTTCTGTTTTTGTTTGTTGGAAGTTATTCGGAGTATTTTTGTTCACTGAAATTCCATGGCCTTCAAACCCAGGGCAGCGTATGGTCGTGTGAAGTCCAGCTGTTTGCAAGTGGAAGATGCTCAGGAATCTGTCTGCCAAACCAGCGAAATCCTGGAAGACAGTCCGACCATCAAGAATTAGAAAAATACCCAAACACGCTTAGATCTGTCATTTGTGACAGAGTATTCCTCACTTGCTTATTGCCATCCATTTTTCCAAGGATACGCAGACGTGAGGAAACGTGTCTGTGCATGGTCACAGCAACTTTCCTTTGGCAGATCTTTTGGAAATACGGGCTGGAATATCTCCGACTAGCGATAACTGCACAGGCTTTAAACTTGGTTCAAGAAAAGCTTTAAAAATCTGCAGGAACTGGGGCTATGGGACCCAGGGAGTTTCAGGGCGTTTTGATTTGTTTCAAATCCTTTTTTATTACCGTTGTTTCATCAGGACTGAACTATTAAGGCTTATTTCTTGTTCCTGTGTTGGTTCTAACGTACTATTTCAGGATGATTTCCCCCAAGCTGGCAAGACAGAGTTCCTCTATGGAGAACCATCTTTCTGGGAGCTGCTGGTGTTTTCTCCCAGTGTATTGCAATAGCATTTTGGAGATGAACTCTTGAGCTGCTGCAGGGCAGCTGGTTGTAGCACACTGGAAACTCGAGTTTGAGATTGGGATTGGGACTGCGTGGGATTGTTCCCTTGGGGGCCTGGAGGTTTCTTCCAGTCCAAGCTGGGGGCTGCAGTCGAGGGGACGTCTGGGCATCCAGGACTTTGTGGGAGGGGAAAGCAGAACAAACCCTGGGGAGAAGGAAGCAGCTCTGGCCGCGTGCCGCTCTGGGCAGATGGCAGCAGTGTCTTAGGCTGATTTAACGCTCCAATATTCCTGCTCCCCTGCCCTACTGCTCTCTTCCCACTGTAATTCCCTCCTTGCTGTGAACTCCCGTGACCTGCCGTGCCTGCTCTTACCACCGGCGTTTCTCTGTACTAGGCAGGGCTGATGAACTGGGTGTGATGGGTTGCAGCTGGGCTTCATCCCCGTCACCTCTCCGCTGTGCAGCCCTTCCCACAGCCTAATGCAGACTCCTCAGCTGCAGTAATCCGTAGTAAAGAGGATTTCTCAAAGTTCAGGAGCTCCAGAAACTTGGGAAAATGTGTTCCCTTATTCAGGACTTGGGGCTTCTTGTGTAAAACACAGAGGGGAGGAGCACTGATTGGGAAGGGAGGCGATGGGGACTGAAGTCACTATAGTGTCAAATAATATCATCTAGAAATTCTTTTATGTGTCTGGTTTGCTTCTCCCTGAAATTATCACTCAAAGCAAGTGAGTACTTCACCCTTACATCATGGAGCATAGTCAAAGTTTACGCAGATGGTTGCTCAAGCTCCATCTATTTATTCTTGTTTGTTTTTATAAATTCTTTCAACAGGGCCAGATTGATCTAATGATAGGTTTGCTTCATTTCCAAGCCCTGTGTCTCCTCCTCTCTCTCCTGCCTACCTTCAAACAGAGACTTTGGGCCTTAAAATGAGCTTTTAGACCTCAGAAGGGATATTTGGAACTTGTGAGGGTTTGTACTCTAAAAATGAGGGTTTTTATCCTCAAATTTTGAACTCCAGCAATGAGGCTTTGGGACCTAAAAATGAGGTTCTTAGGTCTAAAAGTGTGATATAGACCCTGTGTGTGAGGGCTTGGACACTCGAGATGTGTCTTTGCCCCTAAGGACTGATTGGATCATAAAAATGGAGCTGTGGACATGGAAAATGAGGCTTTGGGCACTACAAAGGCAGCTTTGAGCTACATCTCTTCAAAAAGGTGGAGGTAGTTTAGCTCTTTTTGGCTCACAGGAAGCGCTTGTAGGCACCCCTTGGTAACTGAAATTAAAGTTGTACTGTTTGTCTCTGTCCTCTGTTGGGGAGCAGGTGGCAGCAGGTTATCAGAAAACTGAAAGCAAGGATGAAAGGAGAATCCATCCCATGTGTTCTGACAGTTCTGCAGAATTCCTCAGCCTCCAGCTGAGGAGAGCCGCAGTGGGTTCAGGCTGGCACCTGAGTGACCTGGGATGTCATCCAAGGTGGCTTCCAGAAAAGGAGGACTTCCCTGTGGGGCCTTCCTGGGGCCTCTGTGGAACAATCACCAGGAATAACCCAGGACACCTGAGCTGTGAGCTTAACTAGGACCCCAGGCTGGGCAAAATGTGCGTGTGGTACGTAGCCACGAGCGGAAAATACAATGCTAAGAAGCCTAACGCTGTTACTGGTCTCCTTTTTCCTGTCTTTAGATTGGAGACAATATTTGAAGGTTAATTAAGAAAATTGACGGTCTGGCGAAGGTGAGGCGAAGTGAGGAGAGCATTCCCTGGAAGGGGTTTAGGAACAGGCAGCTGGAGAGAGTCTGCCTGGAGACTTTTCCTAAAAAGTCTCCACTTTGATTGCCCCAACTTCAGATTTTTATTTATAGTTTGTTTCTGATGTTGAGAAATCGTCCTGTACAGCAAAACAGGGGTTTATGTGTAATCCCTCCCTTTAAAGCAATATATTTAGGGGCTGGAACTGCTGTTGCAGGTCAGTACGTGATTAAAAATGGACTGGAACAAAGGGCAGCTGGTTGGGTGCTGCTCTGGATGTGCCTTTTGTAGCCGTTACTTAATCACACCTCGTAGTCCTGGCGATGCATTTTCACACAACGCTGCTTTTAGGGCACTTGGACAAAGAATTTCCTTTCTGAATTTTTCCTCTTTGTTCCCCAAACAGCAGACGCTTCTTAAATTTTTTGTTTCCTGGAGGCTCACAGCTTACAGTTTATAAAACAGTACAAGCTTATTAAAATGACTTAAGTACAGCCCTTTTTTATAATTTTAGTAATAAATCCCAGATTGTATAACTTGTGTGGACTCCTCTAAACACAACAGAGTGCATGAATTGGGCTCTCACTGCTCATTCGTGTCCTGCCTCCACATGTCACCTGTGGGAAAGTGTGTGTCCCAGGAAAGGAAAGTAAACAAATACTGAAATAGTCAATGCTCTCAAAATTCAATCCTTGTAGCCTCTCTCAAAGTTCTCATTGATGGTGGAGTTGGTGCTGAATTTGTAACTGCAGTTGGTAGGGTGGAGGTACAGAAGCCATATTCAGCAATGGCTTTTTTGATGTTTCGTGTTTATTCAGTGTTGTACGTACTTGGATCTGGAACTCGGCCCGCCAGGCACCCGGGCTGAGGTTTGCACAGGGGCAGGAAGCTGGACTGGAGAGAAAATACTGTGCAGGGTCATGGAGAAAAAGAGTTTGTCTGCTCTTTCCTGTTCTTAGTTTTTCCAGAGGGTCGCACTGCAACTCTAAACATTATGCTCCCACCCAGGCTCTGAAAATCATGAAAAGAAAGGGTCAGTTGGTTCCATTCTCTGGCCCCTGTGTTTCATCAGGAGCTTCTTGAAATGATGGATAAAGTGCAGCACCATGGTTCCCATTAAAAAAAAAAACCTTTGCTTTCACTTCTATTTTAAATAGATACTTAGTTTTCGTCGAGTGCTTCTGCTCCTTGGCCGAGAATTTTAATAAATTACAAGCATGTGACGATAAATCAGCTTCCCTACCTCATAAAAATCCCTTTGTCCTTTGACTTTCTTGGTTTATACCTAATCAAAGGTGTAAAACCCCTTTTCCTTTTCCTTTGAGAGAGTTTACCGTATTGTTTTTTCTTTTGTGCAAGGATGTAGAACCAGTTGAAAATGATGAGTTTGATGGAAATATTATTAGCTGTGGTGCTTCCTAGCTTTTGATCCACAAAGTATTTCCACTCAGAGGAAGCTGTGTCAGTTTTCTCTCCTTTTCTGACTTCTCTCCGGGGAGATGACTCTTGCATAGTTTGGGCTGAGTTTTCTGTTACCTTGGGAGAGCGATGATGCTGCGCTGTCATTCCTGACTGTTGTGTGCAGACAGCAGATAAATCAGGATTTCTTCTGCGTGCCACAGCAGCAGCGGTGCTGCTGACGTTCAGATCAAGAGACCTTCGTGTTTTGGCATTCTTTTATTCGCTTTATGCTTTTGGAGTGTTCAGCACTCCAAAGGAGGTCTCATTTCCCCTTCTCTGAGGGCTGTCAGATGTCCTCACTTGTTTTCCTTTCCACTCTTTAGAGGAATCTATGGCTGGTGTCATTCCGTGACTTCTGGAGCTGGGAAAACACCACGTTTACTGCAGAACCGTCTCCTGTACCATTTCTCCATGAAATAGTTCCTAGCAAAGACCTGCTGTAACTGACACAAAGACAAAACCTGTGCTCAGTAAATATTTCTTGAGAGACCCTGGGATCGGGGAGGTGCTTGACTGCTCTGAGCATGTTCCACGCATACTTTTCACTCTCGAATAACTGATATTTTAAGCCCACGGTTCCTTCTTTAAGGACAAAGCGTTTGGCCTGCCAGCTCTGTGCGGCAGTTTGCTGTTAAAATGAGTCCTGGTAGGTTTTCCAAGAACGAAAAATAGAGACGTATTTTTCCACATAAAATCAAGGTTTGTTTTTTCTCTCTGCTTTCGTGTAACTCTTAAGGGCTTCCATTGAGTTTTCTTAGACTTTCTGAAATGGGGGAAAAAACCCCCCAGCATTTGGATCAAAACCAAGCATGAGAAATTTCAGCATGAAGGAATTTTCTTAGGGATGTTTATAGAGGAGAGTAAAAAGCTTAATTCCAGTCCAGTGCAGTGACCCAGTAAATGCTGACATTTTCCTTTCTTCTGTGCAAATTCAACAGGATTTTGGTTAATTTGATGGCTCTTCCAAATGCCTTTTGCTCCTTAAAGTGGTATCAGTTACTATGCTGAGAGGCTTCAATTCCTCTGGGCACACGATTTCCAGTATTTTAGTAGGAGCTTGTCTAAGTGGCTTCTAAGTTGTGCCCGTAGTTTGGAAGAGGATATGAAACATTCCTACATTTTCATCCTGTTTCTAAATCTTCTGAACCGGTAAGACTTCTCTTGGTAGCTGCAGAAGATTTTTGTTTTGCTTTAAAAATCTGGTATTAATGATTAGTCAGAAACTGGTGCTGTGTTAATAATTCAGGTGGCTGTGAGACTCACGCAGTGCGTCCCGTTTGAATTTTTCCTTTGATTCAAAAATGGGTTTAATGTTACTAAATAAATGCCATCTCACTTTTGGCATGCGCTCAGTAAGAAAACTCTCAACCCTCTGTGCTGCCTGTGTTCAACATCGCCCAAGAATGGAGCCTAAAATGATACAGGAGCTCCTGCTTTAATTCTGAGGTGCATGGCCAGGATAAAACACGGGCTAGAACATGGATTTTATATCACACTAATCTTCCAGAGAGGGAAAATGAGCTGTGGAATTTCCGCTTGCTCCGCTGGGAGTCACTCCAAGGGTGCTGGAGCTGGAGGGTTAGTAAATGGGGATGTTTTACCCCAAAACCGTGGTGTTTTCCCAAAGCCCAGACACCTCCATGGAGACTGGAGGCCCATCCGTGGAGGAGGAGGAATTCCATCTGCAAACCTCCTCTGTAGACACCCGGCAACTGGATCAATAACATCTGTTTCTCCAAAATGTGCGCGGTGCTGCAATATTACTTTTTTCCAGCATTCCTCCAATGTGTAGTATTTTTTTAAATGCCAAGTATGTCGAGGCCGTAAATACTTTAACATGCAGAAGATGTGAAGGGAGGGAAGTGCGTCCATTTGGATGCCTTTCCCCTTCCCTGCCAGAGGGACCTGTCGGGGTGTGTGAGCACGGTGGGACCTGGGGCAAGGGCCTGGAGTGGCAGGACAAGGGGGATTGCCTTCAGCTGACAGAGGGCAGCTTAGATGGGATATTGGGAAGGAATTCTTCCCTGTGAGGGTGGTGAGGCACTGGCATGAACTGAAGAGTGGCGTCGTGGGCACACTCAACACATTCTGAAGCTTCTTGAGGATTTTTGAAAGGAAACCCAGAGAATCGGTTGATTCTTGCCAAAATATGGAACCCATGTGGCCTGGGAAATGCCCAAGGAACTGAAGGTATAACCCTGGAGCTGCACAAACTTAGAATGAGCATCCACCCACTGTGGCTCAGTTTTGGGGGAGGCCGGCGAAGGGAAATACGCTGCAGGCAAAGCATCCTTCTTTGCTTTTATTTTTCTTCCAATAAATCAACCAGTGTTCGGGGCAACTCCAGAAACTTTCTGCCTTTGGATTGGGAAGCGGAGCAGCAGGTAGGTGTGACGCAGGTCTTGCACAGTCACCGAACTGAACCCACCTTCAGCCAACAGCAAGGGTGAAAGGTAGCAGTGTTTTGGGGCTGAATCGGTGTTTTCAGACGAGGCAGCACCTCTTTTATAAAAGCATGTTTCTATCAACTCCTTAAGAAGTTTAGACTGAAGGGCTGTCTCCAGAACCTGCCCCCTCCTCCTTCCAGGTCCCAGGTGTTTGTCTTGGCAGGAGGCAGTGTCTGCTCGGCCACGGCTGGGATATTAAATTGAGGGAACACAGAGCTCTTGATGCTTTTCAATAGGGCTTCTATTTAGGTAGGGGCAGGGTAGAGCTGTCAGCCACCTGTGATTGTCCAACGGGGAAAAAAGGAGGGATAAGGAGTGGGGGCAGAGCCCTGGAAATGTTTTCCAATTCCATTAATAGAATGGTGAGAAGAAAGTGTTTTCTGGGAGGCAAAGCCCTGTGTCGGTTTGACTTCTGAATCCTTTGCTGCAGTCCAGGCATGGGTGGATGAAGAAATGAAGAATGGATACTGGCTGGAACAATGTGGGATGGCACAAGGAACCTCCTGAACTGAACTTCCCACGTGTGGAGAGCCTTGTGAGAGATTTTGCTGCAAGCTGAATGATCGGTGTGTGCCCAAAGTGAGAATTGATCCGGGTGTCCTGACTCTGACACTTGGGGTAGTTCTCGTTTTCCCTATATATTCCAAATATGTGTTTCTGCATTAATTTTTAAGGTGTGAGGGGTGGTTGATTCATTTAGTTTCCATAGAATGGAAATTTAGATTCAATGGCCTTACGCTGAAGGACGAAAGATTTGGATTAGATATTAGGAAGAAGTTCTTCCCTGTGAGGGTGGTGAGGCCCTGGCACAGGGTGCCCAGAGAAGCTGTGGCTGCCCCTGGATCCCTGGAAGTATTTGAGGTCAGGTTGGACGGGGCTCGGAACACCCTTGTCTAGTGGAAGGTGTCCCTGCCCGTGGCAGGGGCTGGAGCAAGTTGGTTCTTAAAGTCCCTGCTAACCCAAACCAGTCCACGATTCCATGACTCTGTGTGGGAAACAAGGGTAGTCCATTTTGGATGCTCGTAGGAAACGCAGGTGGAAGTTGAAACCGGACCGTGGCAGAGTCCCTCTTCGTTGGATAGACCAAACCTCTGTTGGTCTTCATGAGAGTGAAGGATTCTCGGCTTCTCTTGGTCAAATAAAGGCTTCTTCTGCCCCACCACATGTTTTGAAGAATGGAAGGGGGAAGAGAAAACGTTTGGAGAAATCTCCGGGCTCTGAAATTCTTGGTGTACAGACCCTGTCACTGTGTTTTCCTGTGTTGGCGCAGGTGTCGGACTTGGTCTTGTTCTTTGAAGCAGGCAGGTTCATCCTCCTAAGCGGTTCATCATCCTGAGCATAGTCTCTCCCATAACACGGGACACGGGTAGTTCTCCCTTTTCCCCCTGAATTCTTCAGTGGCCTGGAATTGCAAAGCACCTGCCTGGCTCTTTCACACATGCCTGCTTCCCTCCGGTGAGAGCTGTGATCTTCTCATGCTTCCCTTCTAGGCAGAGTCCAACAGCACGGTGCAGCTTTATTACTCCATATTTGTGTGTGACTGAGGTTGGAACCTCCTTCTAGAGGAGAAGAGGATTTTGGCGTCCCTAGATCCTTCTGTTTATTCCTGATTTTTTTTCTTACTAAGGATGACCACTTCATGTAGCCTCCTGCTGCTGAGCAAGCTCCAACCTGCCTACTAATCTGTTTCCACTTCTTGACAGCCTGCTCTCTTTGGAGATGAATGTAGAGCCTTGAATGTGATGTTAAGCTTATAATCTCCCCTATTTCAATCTTCCCAGTGAAGACCCAGCACATGGTGTTGCCAAATTATTGTGTGTGACAGGGATGTGCAGGTCCTGAGACAGATGGAAGATGTCTGTAATACAAATGAAGACTCCCATGTAGAGAGATGCAGGGAAGCTCTGTGCATCTTGAATTCCCATATTGTGTTGCTCTTTTGCTTAAAGCAGCTTTACAGATCTGTTCTCTCACTGTTCAGAGCTGGCTTAGGAGAAATAGCTGCTAATTAACGCCTTGGTTCCCCAGGGGGTCACATCAGTGTTTGAAAAACTATTTCTTTGTGGTCCAAAGGCGCTAAGGACTGTTTAAAAACGTCGCTTACAGCATTACCTTCTTCGTGGGAGATTCTGTGTCTCACAAAAACACAAGGCGTTCAAAACACAGATAACTGCAGAGTTTGGGATGGAGACTGGGAGCGGAAGGTGAGAGCATCCTCTGACCTCGTGGCGTTGGCCATGGGCTGGTAGGGTGGGTTTAATAGCCCAAAGCCTTTCCTACTCTCTGGCGATCAGTTTTAGAAGCACTTGATAATGGCCATCAGTGTGGCTGCTGAACAAACTTCCTGACGTTTTGAGGGTGGCCTTTCCAAAGCTCACCTGGGAATTAACTGCCTCGCCCTTACTGCAGACTGCTAGGAACGGGGCATTTGACTTCCTAAAATACTTTTGGAAATCCCACCCATAGCGTTTAATACTGAAGGTAAATGTGGCCATTAATGGACACTCCACAGCTCTCCGTTGTGCTCCCTGAATGAAGGGCTCTTTCCTCCTTCCCTGCGAACACCCCATGCATATTTATAGGGAATCATGTTCCCCCTTTTAAATGCTGTTGATTTTGGCTCGGGTAGCGACTCCTTAGTTTAACCTGCCCTTGTAGGTTATTTTCTCAAGGCTTTATATTGTTTCTAATTCTCTTATTATTACCTGCATCTTTTACATTGTGAAAAAAAATTAAAATGCATTTTCCGGATTTTACTTTATCCACGGACTGTCCAGTAAAGGATATAAGGTTTGATGTCCTTTGGGAAGCCCTCCTAGGTGGGCTGCCTTGGCCGGATTGGATTTGGCCTTGCTCCCAGTTACCTTTTATTGTGAACTCCAGCAGCACTTCCTCTTGCATCTCTGTAATTCCATAGAATTCCCTCTGTTCACTCTGCACCATTTCTTCCGGATCGAGGGGGACAGGGGGAACTGTAGGGATGAAAGGAATTAATGCTCAGAAGTCATTTAGACAGATCCAGATACGGGGGAGCAAGGTAGATGCAGATGGCGTGCTGACGGGACCTTGGCCAGGTTTTTTCTGGATTCTCCCCTGGGAGAAGCGAGTCTGTAGGAAAGCCAAGGAGTTAATCCACTTCCCTGAGCCTCCGGGCTGCGATGGTGCTGGGAACAGGAGGGTTTATTCCAGCCACTGTGCCCCGAAGGCTGCTTTTGGATTTTGGTGGTCCTGTTGTCTTCCCATTTTCGCAGAGTCCTGAGGACAGCTCTAGAGAACTCTGCAGTAGCACAGATTCCAACCTGCCTCCTTCAGTGGATGGAAATTTTGAATGCCGTTAATTTAGAAGAAAAAAGTAGTAAAATTAATAGCATTCCAAGACTGGAGACTGCTTTCCTGGATTGCTCCATCAATGTGCTTTTGTGGAAACAAAAAAAAAAAATTCCGCTACATACTTTTTTCTTGAAAATCCACCACAGCCTTCTCTCCAAGGGAGCCATGAAAAATACGTGCTCCGAGCACCTCCCTGCACATCTCTCCGGCTGGGGGGGAGGAAGCACTGGGTTGGCACTGCAGCTTACAGGCAGGATTCACTTGAAAATGCAAACCCTGCTTCTGCCCCTTCGTCTCCATTCGTTTGGAAAATTTCAAGCTGTATTTATTGGTGAAATTTTGAGGGGGAGAAAAGAAATGTATGGGTTGCAGTAGTATTCTGAGTGTTTCACGCTTCATCCCTCTCGGTATTTGTTTTTAGAACCTCAGGCTGGGTCTTTAGGCTCTAAAATGACGTACGGACATGTTTTCTCTCTCCCTTCCCAGGCTGGAATGATAAGAACTGATGAGGATGAGTACTTCATCGAGCCTTTGGAAAGAGGAAAGCAGATGGAAGAGGAGAAGGGAAGAATCCACATGGTGTACAGGCGGTCGGCGGTAGCGCAGCGTCCCCCCGACACGCTCCCTGACGTCCACACAGAAGGTACAGTACCCCGTGGGGTTGCTTGCAGAGCTATTCCAGGTGACTCCGTGGCTATGGAAGCTTTTGAAAGAGGCTGTACAGCTGCTGTTTAAAGTTTGGCTCCTGTTTCTTTCTGAGTAACAGCGAAATTGTGCCAATTTACTGTTCTCCTCCTTCTACTGGTTGCAGCGAAAGCGGTCTGAAGGCACTTGTGTTGATCGGATATATTTTGTCACATCCAAGGATTCCCCTCTGCCTTGAAGATAATGTGGTTGGTCCATCTGAGAGTAATTACCGTGTCTGAAAATAATTATCATCGTGTAGTTTAATCCATTTGGTTGTATGTCTTTTTACTAATTCACAAATACTCACAAGCCAAGGCGTTGCATAGTGAAGGTTTTAAGGCTCTGGGCTCAGGATGAAAGAGCAGCTCTGCTCCCATCAGTGCTCTGCCTTTATTTCAGTATCTTTCAGCTTCTCAAATTCCTGTGTTTATGTTGTGTTCACATGTTGCTGGAACTGGAAAGGGTTTGGGAAATACAAGAAGTACATACAGTGCACAGAACTAGAGGTGCTTGGCTTTCCGTACGCCAACAAGGCCATTCCAGTTTAGCTCGTGCATCTGGGGGGGTTTAGCCTGGAGAAGAGGAGGTTCAGGGGAGACCTTCTCTGAAAGCAGGTCAGAACTCCCCAAATGGAGGTTGTGGCCAGGTGGGATTCAGTCTCTTCTCCCAGGTGAAAGGTGACAGGTCAAGAGGACCTGGCGTCAAGTTGCACCGGGGAAGGTTTAGATTGGATATTAGGAAAATTTTTTCATGGAAAGGCTTGTCAAGCCCTGCCACAGGCTGCTCAGGGCTGTGGAGGAGTTGCCATCCCTGGAGGGATTTAAAAGTCACGTAGATGTGGCACTTGGGCACACGGGTTAGTGGTGGTCTTGGCGGTGCTGGGGGAGTAGCTGAACTCGGTCTTGGAGGGCTTTTCCAACCTAAACGATTGCATAACCAAGGTTAAAGCAAGGTGCCCAAGCCCGTGGAGCCCGAGGAAATGTTTGCAGTGGTTGAGTTGTCTATGTACGAGCTGCATATCGATGCCACGAAAATCTTCCTCTCTCTTCTCTGTCCGTGCTCCCCCACCGCCGTGCTTGGGCTGGAGGCAGCGATGCAGAGTACCGTCTGCTCGTGGTTTGGGAGTTCAGCCAGCACTCACAGGAATCCAAATTTTCACTAACAGATGACAGATGACTCAACAAAACAGCCGTTAAGATAAAAAAGTACTTAAAACTGTTGTTGTCAGCGAAGTCGTTACAAAACTGGGAACTCTGCGTGACAGCCTTTCTCGGCAGTGACAGAGGACACGCTGCGTCGTGTTCTCCCTACCAGAAGTCAGTTTTCTAAGAGGAAGGCTCCTTGCTCTAACTGTGTGGAAGGAGCTTGCAGTCTGACAGGACATCTGGTATTCCTGCAGGATTTTATAGCGTTTGGAAATTGGTCGGACATTGCTGAGACAATTGGGCAGAATTGGAGTTGTAGGAGTTGTAAGTGGGAAAGCTGCCGTCCTGAGAGCGGGGTTTTAGCGATGCTCACAGTGCAGTGGAGTATTGATGAGTTTGCATCCTGTGTTCTCATGGAAGTCAGCACACTTACCCGCTTCTCTTCCCCTGTTTCCTGTATGGCTGTCTCTTTGATGAAGCTTCATGGGGCTGTCTTAAGTGGGAACCAGAACTCTGGGGTTGTGGGGAAGATCTTGGGCTGCCTCAAGCTGCTGGATAGCGTGGGTTCAGCCTTCCCACCCCGAAGCAGCACCATGTGCTGATTCCTGTCTGTGGTATCCGTGGCTCTGGATTGCCTCTTTAGGGCACGGCAGTGGCAATTTTCATGTATTGTTTTCATAATTTGCTTTGCGTAGAGGTTGGTTTCTTTAGAAGCCTTATATAAGACACTCAGGAAATCAGATTGGAAGTCCTGCCCCATTCCTGTGGGGAATTTTTCTCTGTGTGTGTGCACACCCAGTTTAGGCCCCTTGAAGGATTCCTTCATTAATTACTGCCTCTTTATACCTTTGTCATTTAGGTCATTTTGGTGTGAGTAGGATCTCCTGCATATAAATGGATGTGAATATTTGGTGTTTGTTTTGATACCAGGGAATCCTAGATAGTTTTATATCTTTTATGCTTAGAAAATGCCTCTGCTCTCACTCAGGGATATCAAGGAAATGTGGATAATTTTCCATATTGTGACAGGCTGTTGGCAGGATTGACTGTTTGTATGTCATGGGTAATCTGTCTGCCGATTCACAAGATCTTGTTTGACTGTAATCCTTGGAATCTGATCTTTCTTCTGCTAGCTGAGGCAGTGCAGGGAAGCAGTAGGTCTTGACCACCGAATGTTAAAATCATTTCATTAACCCCAAATCCTACCTGGTCCCTGTGATGTCCATCAGACAGGGTGTTTGCTGGTTTGAAGTGCTGAGCTGAGGTTAGTTCTCCTGGACAAAGGAAGCTCTTCCTCTTCGTGGGGTGGAAACCAAGGCCTCCCGTGGGAAATCCCAGCTATTGAAAAAACACGTAAATATAGTGGGATGTGACCGTGGACGTTTGTTTTTAAGCATCTGGGATGAGCATCTGGCTAGGTCTGGTCTGGGAATGGTATCACAGAGCGGGGCAGTGTCTAGAGTTCTCCATGGGTGTAAATGCACACGACAGTCTCCTGACAGCTTTTCCACGTCGGATTGCCCTGGGATGACATTTGTAAGCTTGAATTCCACAGTCGTTTTAAGTCTTGATCCTAAAGACACTGAACATCTGTGCTTCTCGTTTGAGTGGAGTGCTACAGGTAGTCGGTGTTCATGTTGTGTTACTCCCAAGTAATGTCTCTTAAATAAAAAAATATTTGTCCTTAAGGGCAAAAAGAAGCAAGGGCAAGGTCTCCGTGTGGGGGTGAAGGGTCTGAGGGACAGACAGCCAATGAACTGTGCAGACAGAGCTAAAAAAAAACAGAACAGTGTATGAGGCTGTCATGTTAAGACATGATTTAAATAACTCCTTACCAAAATTTTCTCTCCAAAATAGCTTTTCACTCCAGAATGGAAGGAAATGCTCTCAGGACAGGCCTGAGTTTGGGAGGTCTTGGAAGTATAACAATGATATTACTCTGTCTGGGCGGGATGAAAAGAAGCTGCTCCTTGTTAATAAGCTGAGAAACATCACTGAGATGTGTGATCATTAACCTCACTCCTTAAAAGCGTTCAAGACTTAACAGAAACAGGCAAAGAACTTGTAGAACTTACAATCAAATTTGCACCTAGGAGGCCGCCTGTGCAAGTTCTACTGAATTTGGCTCAGGAGCGTGGTAAAAGAAAACACAAGCTGTGTTTCAGAAACGTAAAAGCCTGATCCAAGTCCGCTGAAGTCAGTGGGAATGCTCAGGCTGACTTCAGTGGGATGATGAGGCAGGGTTTGGATCGTATGCTGCTCAAGCTGATAACTGAATATTCAGTTTATCTTTCCTCCTGTTTGTTCATTTATCATTTTTTCTGTGCAGTTTTGCGTGGTAGAATGGTGACGAGCAACCCCGAGCTTGGCAGTTACACAGCATGGTAACGTGCTCGGAGCTCTCCTATTTCATCCTCCTCTTCGCACCACAGTATTTTTTAAATGACAACCTATTCACCCAGCAAGCACTTGAGATGAAAGTATTTTTGTAATTACTTCCTAACAGTGGGAAACAAGGAGTAGGAGCCTTTATCTCCCAGCTTCCTTTCAGAATTTTCATTTTCCCCAAAGAACCAAAGTGCTTGTGTGTCCGATGGGGTTGCCATGGCACTGGTGTTGAGTGTCTTTGTCCCAGGTGGGAAACATGTAGGAGGAAGAAATGATTTGGGAATTGCTCCTGGTTGCCTGGGAATGAAACCCTGGAATAGAAGGTAGAAGAATGGGAAGACTATTGCCTGCTTGGGAGACCTCCCTCTGCACTTCCCCAGGCACATTAGTGGTTCTCAGGGACGTCGTCGTGCCCGAGGGTGTCTGAACTCTTTCTCAGCAGAATTTCTCATGACCTGTGTTCTGGTGGAGGATATTTTTGGTGCTGCACAGCCCACCACGCAAGTTTGTGCATCAGAACAATGGGAAAGATGGAAGTGATTTCTGTGCAGACTCGGTACGACGTGTTGTGTAACATCCTGTGTTCAGTATAATCGCAGAATCCCAGCACGGTCTGGTCGGAAGGGACCTAAAGGATCGTCTTGCTCCACCCCCTGCCGTGGGCAGGGCCACCTTCCACTATCCCAGCTTGCTTCAAGCCCCGTCCAACCTTGGACATGTGCAGGGATGGGGCAGCTTCTTTGGGCAGCCTGTGCCAGGGCCTCACCACCCTCACAGGAAAGAATTTCTTACGGATATCTGGTCAAAAGTCTCTCTCCAGCTCCCTTGTAGTCCCCCAAGAAAGGGCCACCAATGACTCGTATTGATGGCAATAACCTGGGTTGTCTAAGGACATCCTGTTCTTTATTCAGAGCTTCTGGAGCTTTTGCTTTTAATTTAGCCTTCGTCTCATAAATTGAAACTTAAGTGGATGCTCTGAACTTCTTCATCGAATTTAGTTTGTGGGATTGGGTTTTCTCTTTTTTTTTCAGGTAAGAGCGTGCTTAATCAAGGGAAAGTTAACAAATAGAACAGGAAGAGCACAGCGTGGTATAAAAGAAAAGGAGTGTTGGTGCTGGATGTATGGGAAGCAAAAGGCAACACAGACTTTGTGTTGTGTGCTAAGGCTTAACACAGACTTTGTGCGAAGCGAGGAAAAGCTTACGATTTTTTTTTAGGAAAGAAAAGCTTGAGCAGGAGTGGATCAGAAGGTGCTGTGAAGCGACTGATGTGCTCTGTCTGTCGGGGAGGTGGTGCCTGATGATGAGAGCAGGAACATCCATCTGCTTAAATCGTCTTCTCCTCTTGGCAATAACAAAGGAAAATGATTTTTAAATAAAACCAAGAATAAAGGCCTCATTCCAACTGCAGGCACCCAGTGCCAGAGTAGTAAAACACACAGAAAAATCTGTATGAGGGGAAAATTGAAAAAATGGAGACAGGTCAGTGTATTCAGCTTGCGGCCGTTTTCCAGTAAAAACTCCCTGTGCCCCCAGATTGCATAGGAGGAAGAAAACTTTCAACTAACAGTGGTGATAACAGACAGGAGAGGTTTTTAAATATTGTGTAAGCAGCTGGTCCCGTGCGAAGGAGCCTGTTTGGTTTATAGATGACATTCTCAGAGTAACCTGGGAGAGATGTGCCAAGGTGAGGCTCACCCTTGGGTGGTCCATGTAGGACTGAGGTCCCTGGCTTGGATGTGAAGTGTCTCATGTCTGCTGCTGAGTTTGATCAGAAAGGTGCACGTGAGATGGTTAAAAGTGCTTTTTGTGGACCAGGACGTACGTTCCAGGATGGCAGTGTCTGAGAATGTGGGAATGGGAAGCACAAGACCTGCCTTATCAGGGGGAGTTTATGTGAATTAGAGGTCAGGAACCAGAGGAAATGAATCCTCCCACAGCTTGCGGGGGCTGAGGCTTGTTCATGTGTTTCACATGCACATCACATTTAGGACCGAAATGAGAGCACCGAGAGACTCTTTCACTGAGAGCAAAGAGCCCTGTTTAATCAGTCTGTGTTCTACAGCAGGCTTTTGATGGGAAAATGAACTAAAACGCAGCAGTTTGTGTCATAGCATAAAAGAGTAATTTCCATACCGTAGGACTCTCGCTGGACCTTCTCCCCCTGGATTTTCTGCAGGTTTAGCGTTTATTCCCCACTGTGAGACACCTGATTTTTAATGGATTGGATGCTCAGTAAGTTTACAGGAAGATTCTAGAAACAGCTTAAGAACCCAAACTGAGGGCAATTTAATTGTGTTACGTCTTTGAAAATACCTGGACGAGATGTTGGCGTCCCTGGTTTATGACAGAGAAGGAAAACGGATCTGGTGTGTTTTGAATGAGCAGTTTGGATGCTATGCTCCTGCTTTTGTGGGGTCCTTGTGGGCTTACTGTGGACTGACTCTTGCTGTACCCCATGTATTACACCCAGATGTTCCAGAGCTCACTGCACTCTTCCCTTTATCCCTTCAAAACATGGTGTAGATGGTAAGTAATCTGGTTTGTCTTATGTGGGGTGACACAGAATTGGGCGGCTGAGCTGGCAGGAACGCGGATGGAAATTACTAACGTGAGAACATCGGCCTCATTCTTCACGTTGCTCCCAGTGGACTGAGTTTCTTCAGATCCATTTCTGGGTTACACAAGTGCATAAATCTTTCCAAAATGCAGTAGTAAGACACTGCATGAGTAACAGCATGACCCAGCTGTTGTTTGCTAAGAAAAACATTGGTTTTTTTTTCTAGAATACCTTGCCTAATCATTCTTTGGAGTACTCCAATAACATGGGACAGGAGCAGCCAGAGAATTAGGGTTCTGGAGGTTATTAAAAGTCACACAAGTCTGAGTCTGCAGTTAGAGTTGGAAAGGAGGGAATTGATGTCTCAGCGAAGCTGACTTCTCCTGTATGGTGGCAGGGAGAGGCTGACCCGTGGGAAATCTGTGTCGGATTCCATCAAATACCATGCGGTTTGGGAAGAGAACCCGGGGAGGCATGAAGAGCTTTGCTGGCTTGTACTGTAGGAGTAGCCAAGGGAAATGTTTGGTTGGTGTGTCGTCCTTTGCAGCGTTATTGGCAGGGCCTATTTCTGAACATTCCCTGGAAAAGTTGGAGGACCAATCCGTAGGAGGGATGCCCTTGTGCCCCCTTTGGCTTTTTACCTCTCCACCCAGGTAACCAGCAGGCTGCTGCCTGCCAGCAGTAGGTGACATGCCTGCAGGGAATAGGTTTGTCCTTCCCCTTGTTCCTGCCAAGAGGCTCTGTCCATCAGGTGGCTAGAAACGGTGAGATTTTCCTTCTTCTCCCCCCCTATTTCTGCATAGGATGCCTAACAGTGGGCCTAGATATCTGGAGAAAGCTGGATTAGGACACTCACATCCTCCGTGGAGGACAGGGAGTGATGGGTTGCGAGTGTGTGTGAAAACACACACTTGATTAGCAAGTGCTGTCTTTTTGTGTGAAATTGTTATCTTGTAGCCATAAATGCAAAATCTGGATCACAAGGTTTGAATAACAGTTTGTTTGCCGGTGAATTGTTCTGTAATCCTACAGACATCGAATAATAAATCAACACCAGCTGGTTATTACAAATTAGAACAAAAACTTCTTATTACACTGATCATCTTGTGCAAAATCCTAATAATACCTAAAACGTTTCGGGTAATAAATTTTCAACTGCAACAGGGTTAAACACAGTGTAAACTGAGCTTCTTTAGTCTCCTCTGGAAACAGTACCAGGTGATGGAAGGCCATCCAAGGAACTTTGTGCTTTCTTAATGGAGAGCTTTGCTCTGCCTTTCCAACTCTCCTCACTCCTAGTTCCAGAGAACATAAAGTCACAATTTCCAGGAGGAACGGTAGTTGTGCTTTTCTCTCCTTGACGATAAATCTGTTAGAGGTATTAAAGTAAGAGGTAGTAGTAACTCTGTTATTTACAGAGGTCAGATCGGTGGGAGAGTCAGTGACGGGTCTGTGGCTGCCCTTGAGCATCAGAATAACCTCTGGGCCTGAAGGGTTTGGATGTTTTTCCTCCCTTTCCTGTCGAAGTTAATGTTGTCGTAGTTTACCAGTTTGGTATATACCCTGTTCCCTCCTGTGCAGGCTCTTGGGCACCGTTTCCAAGCGCTCTGGAGCGGCACACTCGGGTTTGAGAAGGGCCGTGCAGGCAGACAGTGAAAGGTGGTGGGTCTGGGGATTTCTGCACTCCGCAGCATGGACCAGCTTCACGCTGCCAGAGGGCAGGGTTAGATGGGCTACTGGGAGGAAATCCTGCCCTGTGGGGCTGGTGGGGCCCTGGCACAGGGTGCCCAGAGCACCTGTGGCTGCCCCTGGATCTCTGGAAGTGTCCAAGGCCAGGCTGGACGGGGCTTGGAGCAACCTGGGCTAGGGGAGGGTGCCTGTACCCAGGAGAGGAGGACCTGGGGGAAGAGAAGAAGCTGCTGAGGATGTTTCTTAGGAGCTCTGAATGTAGCTTGAGCAGAATCACTGGGGATGATCTGCAGGCTGCTCCGCCAAGCAGTGATTTACTTTTCACTTAGGTCTTGGACTTGCTAACCGAGTTAGGGAGCCATTTAGGAACCAGGTAAATTAGTGTCTTTTTTCTTCTGTTTCTGGATGTAGATTTTCATTTGCCTTCGAGTGTCTGTGATTTGACCATGAAGATTCTTCATGGGTTTTTTTTTCCCTTGCTTAGTGCAGAAAGGAGGCGCAGGGCCAACCCCCGGTGAAACTGCGTTCTGATCTTCCGTGTTGCCTCCCAACATAGAGCAAATATCTCAAACTTTACTTAAAGATCAGGTTGTTGAACATGAAAAAATCAGCTGGTGCTTCTAGACTGAGAATAATTCCAAGTATATATCTTGCTTTCGTTATCTGTGGCAAAACCTGCTTTGAAAATTCCTGAGAAATACCTTGGAGTGAAAGGGTAACTCATTGTACTCCCTGGCTTATGAAGAAATGCTAATTGATATCATCACAGATGATGTAACTAGTACATCGTAGATTTTGGTGATTTTCAGCAAAAGCCCTGTATTCCCTAGATCTATCATAGCAATTAAAATCCAGTTCACAAAATAATTTATTAGCGTAATTATTTACTTGTTGAATGCTCAGTTCTAACCATCAGGCAGTGAGTATCCAGAAACCATGTCATTAATTTTGGGAACTGTTTTAAATCGTTCGTCCTGAACAGTCCTTGAAAATGCACTACCATATCCCTGGGTTCTGCTCAGGTTCTTCCATAGCCAAGTCCATGTTCTTTTTATCCCGGATCACAAGTGAATTTGCAAACAGATGCATTTGAGCCTCTGCTTTGGTATTTTAATGGTATTTTTCAGTTTGCTTTTGCAGGGCTGATTCTTGATTTATTTCAAGCCCCTTTTCTTAATCAGAGTTTTCCCTGCCAAGAATAAGTAACAATATATTTTCATTACTTCCAGCACTTCAAAGCTTCCAAGTTTCTGATGCTGAGAACATTTACTACGAGAAGCAAAAACCAGTCTTCCTTTAGTTAACAGTGCTCTTCAACAGGGAACGCAAGGGGCGATAAATCAATTAAAAGTGTCTGTTCTTTGAGGGCTCACGCAGCACTGTGCCATGTTGTGGGGGTTGATTGGATACTTGGTTTAATTGGAGGAAAGCTGATAAAGTTCTGACCTCCTCAGATCTGCTTCGTTTGCTCTTCGTCAAACGTGCCCTTTTTTTTTTTTTTTTTTTTTGCTGGCGAGACAGAATCATCATTCATATTTATTTTTTTACATCTGAAGTTTGTCAGGCTGCTTGGAAAAATAGGACAATGAAAGCCATCTGGGCATCCCATCCACTTCCATTTGGGAACATCTGCATCGTTATTAGGAGCGTCTCCCCAGCACTGCAGTGAGCAGATGCGTTCGCTTTCCGTCTCCAGGCTCACTTAGAATTTCTGATAGTGAGA
The DNA here is from genome assembly GCA_013400655.1 of Mystacornis crossleyi. Taxonomy (NCBI): domain Eukaryota; kingdom Metazoa; phylum Chordata; class Aves; order Passeriformes; family Timaliidae; genus Mystacornis; species Mystacornis crossleyi. Next base: position 25,327 of record VYZQ01036366.1, read on the forward strand.
GAAATTCGATAGGCACTAAACCCCAAATGCCTGTTTCTCGATCAGGCCCTCTAATACCACTTATTTAGGATGTTTGTTCCTGTGCAAAGAAGAAACTTGTGGCGTTTGAGGGAGGAAGCGATGGAGAAAAGCCACTAGTGTCTCCTGCAGCCCGTTCCATGTCTGCATCTGTAGGATTAAAGCTGAGCGCTTGTACGCTTGAGCCTTTGCCCCGCAGGTTGACTCACAGCTGCTCAGCAGATGTAACGCTCCCTGGAAATCCAGAGTCCTCTTCCTCCAGCTGCCCTGTCTCCATTCTTAAAGCCTTAAGAAATGAGACTTTAAATTTCTTTAAAGAGAGAGAGCTCCCTGCGCTGAATTTGACATCCCGTTTCTGAACCTCACAGGTGACGGCACAGTGTACAGGTGTTCCAGCTGCCAGTATCTCCGTGTAACTCCCTATTTTGTAGTCCCTGTCCAAGTTCACAGTGAGAGTGGTGAGGCACTGGCCCAGGTAGAAGATAGGATTGTGTCTGCAATGCCAGGGAAACTGAGGCAGAAGCTGGAAAGCCGTGGGGAAACCGGAAAGCTGCGCTGCTGGCCAGTGAGTTCCCTCAGGTGCTTTTCCGTGGAAGAGCAGACCTGGACAACCGAGAGCATCTGTGAAACCTTTTAGGTAGTTGGGACATAATGAGCTGCCTTCAGCATCCTCTGTGAAGCCTTATTTGGGATGATGATCATATTTACTGCTTGGGTGGGATATTCAAAGAAGCCGCAGGTTATTACCCCAACTAGAAGGGGGTAAGTTGATGCCCACAGTTTGGAAGTGGCTGTTCCACAGTGGCAGAGCTTCTGTCCAAATCACACTTGCCAAATCTCAAGCAGATACTCTGTCTGGCTAATGGCCTGGATGTGATTTTTTTGGTCAGGATTTTCAGGTCAGCAGTACAGTGATCTTTCTGCTCAGTTGGGTTTTTGAAGCTGTTTGTTGTCCCAGCCCAAGACCCTCTTGGTGCAGATCAGCCGGGGGTTTTGGGACACCCTCTTCCTCTGTGGATGTGGTATCTGGGTAGAAAGGCCTTGTGCATATTTTTGCTGTTATCTTGGACGCTCTCGTGGTTCATGGACTGTTGGGAAATAGCTTGGGCTTGGAGACATTTGTTGCTCTTGGAATGCTGACTTACAGTGCATTCATGGAAAAAAAAGCAGGAACCCGAGTTCAACAGCATTCAGTGACAGTTTATAGTTGGAAGCTTTTCCTTTATATTTATGCCAGTGGAATTTTGAGAAATGGCTGAAATTCCATGTGGCGAGAAAGAGAGGCTTATTATCCGTGACTAATGCTTGGATACACTTTTTAAAATTGGAATTACTTGCTGTCGTGCCACTTCTACTCCTCTGCTATATTGGTTGATTCTGTTGTCTCCTAATTTTGAACAGCCTTTCTCCCACCTTGGCCTGCCACTCTCACATCACTCCCACTGCCATCCTCTTTTGGGAGTGCAGCCACTGCAAACACACTATCAAAGTGGGATCCAGAGCTGGGATAAGCTCGCCTTTGTGCAAGTTAGGGATTGAGTCCAAGATGGAGGCTGCATTTTCAGATGACAGTGTTGAAAATTGTACTCTTGATTGATTTTGGTGCGTCGGATCGTCCTTCTTGCTGCGTTTTCTGCAGCACAAATAATATTTGACTAAGCATTTCTTCTTTGTAATTCTAAGTCATTAAATTTATTGATTAGCTTAAGAGGTCCTTTTACGTGTCTAAACTGAACCCTCGGGGTGTTTTCCCTCCTTTTGCAGAGGAGAGCTGTCTCTTCCTGTAATATTTCTAGTCAGACCCATTGTATATTCAATGGAAAATTCTTCCTAAATCTTCCCCCCTCTCAGGTTCTTCTCCTTTTTATTATTACGCTTTTCCTCGCTGTCTCTGTTAGCTTTCCACCAGACTGGAGGGCTCATTAAAGCAACACTGCGCAGGAAATGGAGAGAGGTGCAAGAATGGGACCCTGCTCGCCGAAGAGGGAAAGTTGGCAGCTCTCCTCTCACAGGAAAATTCCTTGGATTCAAGGAGCTTCATTGAGAGAGTGTGCTACTGAAGGGGCATGAAGCACTTGGTGAAGTGTCATTCCACAAAAAAAAGGCCTTTTGGATACTCAGACGTTCTGATGAGGTTCTAGCAATAATGTTCCAATCTATTTGAATTAATTTGTGTATAGGAGTTGGCAATTTCTGTTTTATCTGAGTGGTCTTGAGTGTCAGGAGGGCGAAGGGGGGTTCTGGATAGAAACAAGTACTAATTCCCTATGGAAGATGCTCCCAGCAGACCTCACCTCCCATGGCAGACTGCAGGGATGAGCCTTGCCGAAAATCTCCCTCTCCTTAGTCACAGCTTTTTCAAGAGAAGCAGTCCTGTCTTTCAGGTCAGAATGGGAGAATTTATGATTATGACTCTGTGCTATTTTGGATGGGATCTGGATGGGGAAAAGGAGAGGGGAATGATCAAAATATCCTGTGTGGAAACAGTGCAAGTTAGATTCATAACACATCTGTGCGAGGTGCAGGCGAGGCTGGCGCGCTCGTAGGAATTTGGTGAGGTGGAAAGGAAAAAAAAAGTGCTTTGTTGTGTAAGAGTCTATATGAAAAAAGGAAAGTATAAAAGGGGGGTGGGTCCACGCTGAAAAGAATCTGTGTCAGTTTCTGAGGAGCGGCGTTTGGGCCTTGCAGAAAACTCTGCGCTGCCCTGAATGGCAACAGGGAAGTGCAGGTGGGACTCCCATGTTTGCACACCAGTTCTGTGGTGTGGCAGTGAAAATCAACCCTCCTAAGCTGCCTATTTGCTGTTTTTTTTCACTAAAACTAGCGTGGTGTCAGTCTGTAATGTCAGGCTGTGTGGTTTCCGTAAGTGTATCACGCTTACTCCGAGTAATTCTAGCCAGAGCTGTGGGTAGGTGAGGTTCTGCTCCGTAAGGAACTGTGAGGATGGAGAGCTGGCTTTTACTTCAGGACCCTTCTCTCCCCGTCAGCCCTTCCACTTCTAAAATCCTCCCTTCCAGAAAATGCTTGACTAGAAGACAGCGGAGGCTTTGACTGACTTTGTGTTTTCACAAAATCTGCCTGTGTGGCAGTGAATACTATATTTCAGCGAAGAATCAGTATTTGGTGACCCAGCACAGCTAGCTGGAATATATTTCTAATCACTCAATTCATGTATTTTTTTTTCCTCCCAAAAAAATTGCTCCATAATCATTAATTCAGCCAGTTCTTACGTACGAGTTAATTAAAAAATTAAGGATTTCAGCTTGAGATAAGATTGATGGGCAAACGAAACTCTGCAAAACTTCCAGTTTACATACCTTCATACCTAAAAACTGCAAACCAATGTATGTATCTAAATGTAGCATATGTGTATCATAGGATTGTGGACTCCTGGGACGTTTTGGGTGGGAAGGGACCTCTCCTGTGTGCAGACCTGGCTCTGCTGCTGCCCGACTGCAGCGCTGGAGGAGCCCCGCCTTGGATGTGGCCGGTGTCGCTGCAGGTGCACAGGCTCATCAGAAGGCTGGGCTCCAAAACGCAGCTGCTGGACTTTGTCCCCTCAGAAGGTTGGAATCCACTTAGTGCCAACTGAGCAATTAAGGACAATTATGCTTTCAGCTACGTTAACGAGGAACGGGGGAGGAAGACCTTGGAAGGAAGGGAGCCGTTGTCGCACACCCGCACACTTTGTGACTCACTATCACTGGCAGGGCGTTTGAAGTTCGCTTTGTCTCAGTATAAATATTTTCCCACATTTTTTTCCAGTTTTACACACTCAGTTATTCCTTTTATGTGAGTGATTACTGTGAATTCCGTTCTCCTTTCTCCTGTAAACGTTGATCTCAGCAGAAGCCATGGGATAGCTGGGTCTGCCCGTGGTGTTCACACCCTTGGTTTCCGCCTGTGCCCGCGCGAGGGAATCACGCTGAGGGTGTTGAAGAATAATTTTGCCTTGTATACCTGTAAAGAAGTTCATTCAATTTAGAATGGAACCAGGCCCAGCTATTCTTCCTGTTCTGTGTCTTCTGTGAACACGTGAGAGGTGGAAAGAAGTGGCTTAAGGCCCGATAAATTCACAAATCTCCACTGATTTCTCTATGTGCAAAACTTCTGGCTTTGGCATTTGGACAGAGCTTCATCTCTTCCCTCCTCCATTTCTCATTTGGCCTTTTAGACTTCAGGTGTCAGATGGTTGGACTTGAGACTCTTAGCGGTCCTTTCCGACCTCAGCGATTCTGTGTTTTATTGTAGCAGGTCGCGTGTTCACTCCAGCCAGTGACCTCTAGATGGATTAGCCAGATTCCGGAGCTCCGTCACACAGACAGGCCAGGGCAGGGCTGCCAAGGCAGCAGGCAGGACCCAGATCCCAGCGTTAACTGGTCCCTAATTTGTTGTGGTGGTGGTCTGCTCTGTCTCTCAGAGGTTCAGGAGAACTTGGAGCAAGTCCGTGAGAAGCGTGTTTGTGTCTCTTTCCTTTTACAGAAAAAAACACGTAAAGTAAAACTTTTTGCTTTTTCCACTGTTGCCACCACAGTGTCCTTCAGCATTTTTGTAGTAGCAGGTTGCTGTGCCCCCACCTTGTGACCGCTGGTGTTCTTCCCTTGGGTTTTTACAACGTATTTTCACTGCTGGCCATTGCACTAATGGGAAAGCTTAGCTGCCTCTGGTGTTTGTGGCTCTGCTCTCCAGCTGGACAGCAGTTCTGGCTCAGGCCAGGTGGGTAAGGCAGAGCCCTCCAGACAGGCTCTTCGGCTTCTCCATAGGCAGGGGAATGCAGATCTGTCCTGGAAAAGGGCAAAGATTCTTTCCTGAGTTTTCCCCTTGCGTAGATCATGGTGGGAGAGCTTTCCCCCTGGCATGGATCAGAGTGGCAGGCCTCCAACGTGGGGATTTTACATCTTTTGTGGGGCTGGTCCAGAGCACACCTTTCGGATATTTTGGTGAAGTATTAAACTGTACATTGGTGGCTGGTGCAAGTCCTTCCTCGGGAGCTGTCAAGCTCCATCCCTCATCCCCAAGAGCTGGGGAGGGTGGTGCTGCGTGCTGTGCAAGGCACCGCTCCCTGGTCGGAATAATCCCCTTCTGAGGGAACCGGGCTCTGTCCCCCTGTCCCGCTGTCGTGTCTGGACAGTGTAGCAGGCTTTGCTGACTTCCAGAGGCTTAGGGCAGATAAAGTGCTGATCAGAGGGTAATTGCTGTTGACAGTGGGCAGTGGGCTGCTCGCTGATGAGAAGGGCTGTGGCTGGGCCCGCAGGGGATCGGCAGCCGGGCTGTGTCCTCTTGCACTGTTCCTGTGGCAGTAAAAGGTCCCGCGTGTTTAGGAACACATTCCTTACCCAGCTTTTAAAAATAAGCAGCTGCATGTAAACACGGCTCTCCCTTTAGCCCAAAGAAATGAGCAACCCGAGGAGTCGTTAGCGTCCTCATTGTGGAAACTGCTCCCATTTGCCCCAGTCTTTGCCACTGAAAATTCACTTAATGTCTTTTTCCAAGAAGCTGCGGCTGCCCCATCCCTGGAAGCGTCCAGCGCCGGGTTGGATGGGCCTTGGAGCAACCTGGTCTAGTAGAAGATGTTCCTGCCCGTGGCCACGAGGTGGAAGGAGATGGGCTTTAAGCTGCCTTCCAACCCAAACCATTCCATGGGTCTGTGAAATAGGAAGTTTGGCTCCCGCCATGCTTTCAGGCAGCTGGCAGAAGCTGGGGCAGATGCCAAGAGGTAAAGGAGTGAGGGAATTTTCAGGCCTTGCTACAATGACTTAGTTCATGAGCGCCGGGGGGACTGCATCTCTGCCAAAGCAGCTTCCTCGAGCACTGGAAGCTCACAGTAGTGTTCTGGTGCTGAAAATGCCTGCTTAAAGAGTTTAGACCCTGGAATTCCTGTGAAGCCTGTTGGGATCTCAGGGAAGCTGCCCAAAAATGCAGACAGCTCAGGCCATCCAGCATTTCTTCTTCCAGTAGGTTCTGAATTAGCAGATAAATTATGAATGCAACCTGTGCTTTCAGAGTGTGGTGGGTACCCCCCTTTCTGGATTGCTCTGTCCTTTTACAGTGCATTATTCCAGTTAGGAATCCAAGGACGCTTTAAGCGTACTCCTTTGTGACCTAAAAATGATTTTTGGGTTGATGTAATGATACGTGAAGGGATGAGTGCTTTTAAGGTTGTTAATGCAGAGCTCTCTCATGTTCCTGGGAGAGTGTCTGACTTGGAAAGTCATGGATTTGACGCTCTTCAGAGCTGGAAACTTTGGGAGGAAAGCCTGCCCGCTCCGAGCTGTAAAAAACAAGCCCAGCAATACCCAAACTGGGTTTGGTTCCGGCAGCCCAGGTACCCAGGTGTGCACCTCAGCAGTGGGCCAGGCTGCTCGTTGTTGCTGACATACTTCTTCTCATCTGCAAGCCAAATTTCAGAGCCTCTACAGATGTTTTTTTCTGTACTTTTGGACATTGATACAGATGGTGAATTTGCAAAATGGGGCTTTTTTCCCTTTTTCTTTTTCACCTTTTATTGCAGTTGTGTTTAAAGGGCTCCACTGATATTGAAGTGAAGAACTTGGTGTGGTGTAAAGTGACAAAGGATGGCTTTGCTTGGTTTATTGTGTCTAATGTGGGACCTACAGGCTTCTAAGTGTCCTCTGTTTGTGTGTAAGCACCAGCAGAAGGTGTTGCCCAGCTCTCCTAAAATGCCAGACCTAAATGCTCAAGTCTTCCTCGTACGTCCAAATAAAGTATGGCCTTTACCCAACAGAATGTTCTTCTAGGATTAAAGTAGAAAAATTCAATTTGGTACTATTAAAGTCTCTGAGCTACACGTGTAAGTTGCTAACTGAAGGAAGAGCGACGGCTCGTCTTGAACCTGGAATTGTCAAATGTCTTGGTAAAAGACGTGTTTTTAAGATATTTTCATACTTCAAAATTCAGGGTCAAAGCCAGACTCCAGCCCTACCGTAATTAAGTGTTTTGAATAATGACATGTAGTAAATATATATTTTTAACCTGTTCTAAAAAAAGAATTCCACAAACAAAACTAACCACCAAATCACCTGTACCTTCAAAATAAAATTATGATGGAATTCTTGCTATATATAGAGAGAGAGAGCCAAATAATTAAAGAAATGGGGAAAAGGAGGATTTCTTGCTACTAGGCAAGCAGTAATTCCAGGAGACGTGGTTTGTAGTTCTAGGATAACTACCTGTTGGCTAAGTTGGCTGTTCGGGCTAAAGCCCAGCTAAAAATAAGGTGCAGAGCAGATGAGCCAGGGCAAGGCCGGGCAAGTCCTGAGGCCGTGTTAAGGCAGCGCGGAGCTGTGATCTGGTATTAGTGGCGGCGAGGCGAGGTGCTGGTGTGTCTGCGGGCTGTGCAGAGAGCAGCCTCTGTGGCTTCTCCTCGGCTTGTCCAGTGTCCTCCCTCGGCTGTTGATTATTAGAGGGCAGCACCTTGATTCCAGACAAGCTCGCTTTGATCCTGAGCTTTATTCCTCTTCTTTCGAGTGTGTGTTAGAGCCTCACAGCGACATTTCCGCCAGCACCATCCCGGCTAGATTGCCACAGCTCTAAAAGCACTTTCACCACGAGTCGGGTGAGGGCGGAGCTGCTGCAGACTGTCCAGGGAGTGTGTCAGGTGTGTTCTGCAGCACTGAGAACTCTGGAACAGGCTGGTGTTCCTCTTTGCTGTTTGTTTCTGCTCCTGGGATGAAAAAGGAACGGTTAATGGTTGACCTAAATTCAGGCCTATTTAATTATAGTTTCCTTCAGTTCTGGCTTTGTTCTGTGTGTTTGCTGCCAGGTGAGGATAACCTGCAGTCCTAGAAAGCCTCATGCCAGGGAAGGAAGTGATGACAAGAAAATTACAGGGTAAAATTCCAGCCTTTTCTATTGGAAAAGTTTATCCTGAGTTGGCTCTAGACACAATTCAAATACATAGAGGATTATGCGTTTCTACGTGGCTCCCTGAGTGTGCCGCTGGCATCGAGCCCTGGTGTAAATGAGGGCTAAGAGCTGTTTTTGCCGATGGTGCGTGGAAAGGGAAGAGCCTTCCTGTGATGTCAGAGCAAGGAATGCAGTGCAGGAAATCTTCCGTCCTTCCCAGAATCCCCCTGCAGCTGGAACTGCTCAGGTACCAGAGAAGGACATATTTCATGGAAGCAGTCGTCACTTCAGAATGTTTCCTTTGCTCTTTTAAGTGTAAGGACAAAGTAAGATGGGGTCTGTGTTTATGGCCCGTGGAGTTCATGCATTTCGTGACTAATCCTGCAGCCTCGGGATTCAGATCTTCCTTTAATCCCTGTTTGTTTGTAATTCTGCCAGTCACTGTCACTCCAGAGGTCCCACTGGAAGAGAACATAAACAGAGGTAGTTCTCGGAGCTTCATCATCTCGGGAGGTCTGCATATGAAGTCACAAGAACTTTTTCTCTCTTTTCTCTTCCTTCCTTAGTGAAACTGTTGTGAAAAGGGAGCCGTGTCTGAACCTGGTTGCTGGCATTTTTATTGCCACTAGGAAACGCTTTCGTGTCTTTATCCGACACCAAGACACCTTGAAGAAAGGTGACACCGCCACCAAACCTTTTCTTGCCACATCCCAAGACTCCCAGGTGCAGCAGCACTTCCATCCTCATGTGGTGGATGCCACCTTGCTGATGGGCACTGGGAAGTGATGGGTGAACAGTTGGACTCGATGGTCAGAAGGGTCTTTCCTAACCGCAGTGACTCTGTGACTTGCGGGTTGCTCCGAGGTTTTCGGGCTCGGTTTTTGTTAATGCTCGAGTGATTCTTCCATCCGCCCTGAGGGACGTGTTAAATCCAATGTTCTTGTCTGTGTAACTGCACTGTTCCTGCAGCAGCAGAGCTGGCTTGCTTTGTGTTATCAAAAGTTCATAGATAATATTTATTTATTGTGAAATATCCCGGAGAGACGCTCTGCAGGGGCTTCTGGAAGCACTTCACGGATACAGCCTTGAACATACAGGGAAACATTAAGTAAAACTGTGGATTTTTATGGCCAGCTGGCTCAGCTGGGGTCACTGCAGAGACAAACTCTTCCCTCAGCCCCCAAAAACAAACAAGCAGAAGTTTTGGCAGCAGTTAAGCAACCAACAAACCCTCCTACAGAGACACTGACAACGTTAAGGATCCAAACCGTGGAGTCAAGACTGCAAGTCCCAGTGTCAGTGCTCCACAAGGGAAGGATGTTTGGGGCAGGGACTTTAGGACAGGACACATTCTTTTCATGCCACAAAGCAGTTGTGGTAGTGGTAGAAAGTCATTTGATGCTTCTGGAGTAAAAGGCCATTTCAGGCAATTCTTCAAGAAAAGATAAAGCAGAATGTGCAACTTGCCAGAATTTTGTTTTTTAAGGACCTAATAAATCAAAGCACACGAGTTCCAGCACATCCCAGAGCCTAATGAGAACATCCTGTCATCATGTCTTAGCCCTGACGACCTGGGTGGTTTCTGTTGCTGATCCCTCACAATTAGGCAGTACCAGCAACGCCACAAAATTGTTGCATGTACACAATTTGTGTGGAAATCGGTGAGAATTCTGTTGGAACTGTTTGGAATGCGCATTTGAATGAAATTATTCTCTTTTTCTTTGCTGGTTTTTCAAAAGGCACGCTTCAAAATGAGGCTCAGGAGGCAGTGACAGGATGGGCTGGCCTGGTTTCCTTACTTTGAGAATAGGAGAATGGAATTTTTTTGGTAGCTGCAGAACACCTCTGTCCCTGGGGACGTTCTGTACATTAACACACCCTCTGGAAAGGGACTTAGATTGATCTCAGTTGGTTCCATACTGATTACTCAGTAGTTTAATTTTGAATTAGTGAAGGTGTGGATCTTCCCTAGATACTTCTCCTAGCCGTATATTCAGAAAAAGGCCAAATTAGGCAATTGAACATATATGAGGAGCATGGAT
>VYZQ01036367.1:0-12112 GCA_013400655.1 Mystacornis crossleyi
AAGTCAAATTAAGACAGAAAGCAGTATGGTACTGGTGGAAGAAGGAAACCTACAGTGAGTGCCTGGGGTGCATATGTGAAGGAAGAATAAATTTATTGGAGATGGCAGTGAATAGTGACAGACTGCGAAAGAGATAAAACCAACAAAGACCTCCTTATGCACATTAATTTTGTTGCAAAAGTAGATCATATTCATTGAATCAATATGCCAAAGGGATACTAAAGAATAAATAAAATCCGGTAGAGCTGAGAGGATACAGTTTGCACCAGTTAAGAAAACATTTAGCTAACTGAATAGGTTATANTGTATTTAGAAATCAGAGAATTTGTGATTCAACATTTGAAAATGCAGCTGTCATTTTATTCGCTTTGGTGTCAACAAAAACAATTGCTGAATGCCCAAAACAACACACATACTTGATACCGTAGCAATAATGTGGTTCAGCTTTCCTGGTGTGTTTGTGAAAAAACACACTGAATTATTATCCAGTGGATAAAACAATCAGGACAGATTTATATTATTTTTCTTTTAATTTATTATTGANAGTATGGTACTGGTGGAAGAAGGAAACCTACAGTGAGTGCCTGGGGTGCATATGTGAAGGAAGAATAAATTTATTGGAGATGGCAGTGAATAGTGACAGACTGCGAAAGAGATAAAACCAACAAAGACCTCCTTATGCACATTAATTTTGTTGCAAAAGTAGATCATATTCATTGAATCAATATGCCAAAGGGATACTAAAGAATAAATAAAATCCGTTAGAGTTGAGAGGATACAGTTTGCACCAGTTAAGAAAACATTTAGCTAACTGAATAGGTTATAGTACGGTATTTATTATAGCTGTATAATAAAATTGTTTCTCTACATCTCAGAGTACCTTGATACTTCTTTTGCGAATGAAGCATTTTCTGCAGAGATAATGACCCAGCTGGCTACAAAAATTCTTCTAGCCATCCCATACCTTCCAGCACCCTGTAGTAGAATTAAATGCCTATTAGTTGACAGGAGAATTGGAAAAAGTTTTAGAGAATGAGGCAGGTCATTAAACCAAAAAATTACAATTGATATTTGTGAGCAATTTGCAATGACCTAGGTGATATGTTTTGTGTGCCTGTTTTGGATGACAAAAGTCAGATGTGTGGTATTAGTGTTTATGGCAGCCTGTCTTGTCTCCTTATAATCATGAGGTATGCTTCCTCAGCATTCCTTATTCACTCCTACCAATAGTAGAGCTTGATTAGTAAAATTATCTGTTCTTTCATCAGTCTCCTATAGCCTGAAGTGGTTTTGTGAGTTCCTTAATACTACATGTGACTTCAAATGAATGTCATGTGTTGCACACTGGACCCCTCATTAAGTATTTTTCTGTTGTCTTTACACTCTTTAAAAATGCTCATCCACTGCCCTCAAAAAAATGGAAATACTTCATTTTGCTCTCTTTAGCAACAACGATTACAAGTGTCTGTGCTGAAAAAAATTCAGACAAGCTTCCAGCAGAAAAAATAGTTCTAGCAAGCCGAAGAATATATAGCTGTGGGACATATTAATTCGTACCAGCTCTGTTCATCATGTACATTATAGACCAAGGACAGATTCACGCTTCTTCCAGATTCAGTCAGGAGTCCACCAATAATTAATGTCTCTGAAAACATGGAGAAAAATAAATGATGCTTCGGTTAGAACCATACTTCCTATCCAAAAGTATGCTAACACTTTCTATTTTTCTTGTTTTCTACCTTGCAGTGACAGAAGAATTTGAAACATTTTTACCAGTTACAACCATAGTCTTTGTACTTGGCATGTAGTGGAACAATTTGACACCTTTCTGCCTAGAACAAGAAAGAATGCATAACCAATACTGTAATAGTCCAGTGACCATTCTTTATAAAGTGTTACTGGACCTATAGACACTAAACATGAGCAATCCTGTTGGTTTTAACACAAGAAAATTAACTACGTTCATGATAATGGGCACTTTTAAATACATAAGATTTTTTTTATTTTTTTGAAGCAGGTACAAGTCTGGGCCTTCATGAGTTTTCACAACTATAACACCTTACTAATATGCATGGACATCCTCCCCAGACCCTCACACTCCTTGACTCCTCACCCTTACCATCTCATAGAAGAGGTGCACTCAAAATTTTCCATACAGCCTTTTTTTTTGCAATTTTGGTGTACACTCTTCAACACACAAATTTGAATTTGGGAATGACAAACCTCATCTGATGAACTACAGCACAGTTCTGCCCTTTCAAATGGAGTACATATTTACATCAGTCTTATATATTCCAGGTCTCTCATTTCCTGAGGATGCATGTGGCTATTTTCTTTTCATTACCTATTTTTCAGTCAGCAGTAAGAATATGACAGTCTAAATTTAGGATCATCTCAGCCACAGGTACTGTACAGATATGTTAATAAAAAATGCCATTTTTCTTTATTCATTCATGCCACTCTGAACAGATAAGCAACACAGTCTTTGGAGGGACAAGAAATTAGGAGATTAGCTCTGTAATCCTTTGTAGAATATTGTTGCTCAGCAGCTTCTTTGTGAATCAGGAAGGTGACTGCAATCATCACAGCTCATCAAATTTCACTTAATAAGGATTCAAGAGGGCACTGATGAGAAATAAGGTATAGAAGGATAACTGGAATAAATTTGATGATATTGCTTTACAAATTTTATCTAGTATTATTCAATTAGTATGATGTGTTGAAACCTCAGAGGAAAAACTAAACAAGACAAGATTTATGGGAAAAAGAGACTTCTCTCAACTAATATTGCTCAATACATAAAACAAACTTTCAGGTCAAAAGAATTATGTCAGATAGCTTCTGCCTTTCATTCAAACCACATCAGCTGTTCTAGCAATCTTTTCCCAAAAGCCAGTGCTTTACTCACACATCACGACAGCCGCAGTATTGCTATAGCAACTGGAGGGAGAGTTGCTAAAAATGTATACAATTCAATCATTCAGCAAGACTAATTTGCAAAAAGTAGCTAATAAAAAAAAAAAGCAAAGAGATGCCACTGCCACACACCCCTCCACATCCTCCCAACAGAGAGAGCACACACACATACACACACACACACACTCACTCACTCACCTGGCACTCTACCACCAGCAAAAAGGAGAAGTTTTAACTGATGTAATTGTAAAAGACATTAATTTATTGGAAACTAAACGACATCAATAGATCTTGGAATGATTGTTTTCTACCTCTCAAGATTTGTTACTACACCTACACAACTAAAGTTTAACAAAGTATGTAAAGGAAACACATTTTTGGCATTGCAATTAAGTTTTAAAAAATGTTTATCTTGAGCCCAGGCGACCATTAAACTCTAGCCTTTAGAATGCTGTATGTGCCACATGACACAAGTTTACGTATCTCAGAAGTCAGTCCTGTTAGTTCCAGCAAAACAGTGGAGGAAAATACGGTTAGAAAGCTTCAGCGCCCCTTGGAAGAGGGGTTTACTGGGGGTCAGGTTTTTTGGACAGTAACACAGGGTCTCAGTCAGTTCAGTTGTAACTTTTCATGGGGGCTTTCCTAATTAAAAAAAAAAATCTATTTAACTGGAAATTACTTTTAAAACAATTTAATTTTGTGTACTAAATACTATGATTTTTTGCAACATAAGCACTTTCAAAATACTTGTTCTGCTAGAAAATGTGCTTATATGAGGAAAAAGCTCAGATTAGGTTTTATTCCTCTAACTTCATAGACATTGATAATCCTCCCAGAAGTTATCATATTTGATGTCTCATCTATTAGGCATAGAAGTTAAAGTGTCTCAGTCTTCGTAATTTGACTCTTCAAAAGCAAATTTGACTGCTCTGTTCATATACTAGAACTTAAGTGTCATGGTTTCAATGCTATGTGATCAAAATCATCATGTCCATCTATCATACTCAAACACCTACTTTGATTTCAAAGGCATAATTAGCTGGAGTTTAAAAACTTTAACAGTCAAATAAAATTTTTGTGGCTTATTTTCCATCTGAGACCTCAAATACTGAATTATATTACATCAAGTACACCATTCCATCAACTTTTTTTCTTTCTTTCCTCTACAACAAATACAGAAATAGAACTTTTCTTGCCCCACATGCACAGTGTCACTGTCTAAATACTTATCAAGTCTAATAGGTTGGACTGAACTTTTAGCAGAAAATTCCTTTAGTCCTTGGGGTACAAGGGTGCCTTTCTGCAGCCATCAGCTGCAGTTCTGAAAGCACTTGAAAGGTGTTGTTCTTTTGTGATAGCAGCTTGTGTGATAAATATGCCCACTGATAGCAGAAACCTGCAAGCAAATCTTCCAACTGATGCCATGCACAACCCATAATTGCTTATGAGTACTTTGGCTCCTTTCAGGTAAGAGTCTCTCTAGCCTTTCCCCCCCAGTAACAAGAAGTTTGCAGACGCTGTTTCCCCCCCAGTCACAAGCGTAGACGCTGTTTTGGGTTGAGCAGACAGACTGGAGAGCCACAAGTGCCCTCTTCTGGGTATCCGATGCTACTTCAATCTATCCATGGAACAGCACTGAGGATTGATTCGTGACCAGGTGTCTCAAACACTCTGCTGAAGTGTTTTGCATTCTATATCCCTTGTCTGAAAATAAAAAGATTTCTTGAATTTTCAGCTTTTTAGTGCAAGCTACACAGACTAAAGAACATCAGTCAAATAGCTCAATAAGAATGTACCTAGCTGTATAATTTTACAGAGATTATTTTCCCATCATTTCTGGGCAATGTCTCTGTGAATATGTTTCTTAACTGAGTACAGAAAATGGATCTTTAATCCTATAATTTTCAAGCATTATTTAGAATAAGAATGGTCCTCCTTCTTTTTCCTACAAGTCTGACCTTTTTTCAATGTTTTTGTCTTATAATACCAATAAAGACAATCTTTATATGAAGGAAAACATTAGAATGTCAAAACCCAAACATTAGTACATCTTATACCTAGCTACCAATCATCATGGAGGTAGATAAAGTTTCTCAATTCCCATGTGTGCTGGGAGTGTTCACAGTTCTGAAATGCACCGAACCACATCTGTAAATCACTATATGCTAAATAGAGATTTAATACATTTCCTATAGGTTTAGGTATCTGCATTTGACAATCCAGACATATACATTCACATACATTAAAGATTAAAATGAATGTTGTGCATGACAACACAATTTACACATTAAATGATTGCACAGCTACTGAAAGGAACACTGTAGACACAGGTTTATTCTACAACCAGCAGCATCTGGAAAGTTATGCACAAAATTGAAGCAAAATTGAGAAAGTTTTAATTTAAAGGATTGATTGTATTTCACTTCAGCTCCCTAAGAAAGTTATCATTTTGACATATAACAATAACCAGGAAGGTCACGTAAGCTGTGTCCAAGTTACCTCTCATACCCCATCTGACTTGTGTCTAAGGGATATGGGGAAAAACAGGTTGTGAGATCCAGTAATTCTGTATTATATTTTGTTCAGCATAAGTACATATTACTGAGATCCAGCTCATACAGTGCAGCAACCCTTCTGAGATCCATTCATGTGAGAAAAACCTATGATGTTTCCAATATATGGAATAAAGGCAAAGTTTAACCTTCTCAGTTTAAGAATGGAACATTCAAAGTCAGAAAGAAGAGTGGAAATCAAATGTTGAATTCGTGAGCACTCCAGCCAAGTGTGGTTATTGTCATCAACTGTTTTGCAATTTTTCCTCTCAGCTAATGTCATCATGTCATTCTTCAAGGTGAGTCTGAAAATCAACAAACGAACAGAAAAGTTCTTTCCAACATGACTACAAAGTGATGTGGGGAAGCCACCCAGCTCAATTGTGCTCAAGCTCATAGTTCACTGCCTTGAGATTTCAAATGTTAAAACTCCATTGCACAGTAAGATAAGCACTTAAAGTCTTAAATAAAAGTATAGCTATTTTTTAATACCTCCATCTAGATTTTATTTTCTCACTTTCTGCATAGCAACTTCTGTAGCTCTCAGATCCACTGCTAATCCAAGTCATTATGGGTTCATAGGTGGGAAAATAAGTCAGGAGAAAAGGAAAGATCCGTTCACCCAAAAGGTAACTTTCAGCTTGTACTGCAAATTGTTCTAGAAAATCCTGGCCCCCAGCACAAACCATGGCATTAATCAGTCATGCCATATAAAAAGCAAACAGAAGTTGCAACAGAAGTCACATGAAAGATGTACTGGTCATTTGTTGCAGGCTGGACTTGAAATAACAATCCAAATTAATCAGATAACCAGCAAAGGATCTAAATATTTAAGTAAAAATTTCAAAGCAGCATTCAAACTCTACATCCCAGGCGTGCATTCCAATTTTTTTTTTTTCCCCCTATGAAAAACTGCTGATAAATGTGAATTTCTGATTCAGTCCTTGGGGAAGTATTTCCTGTCTGAAAGTCCATGTAAAGGGACAAAAATAATAGAAATTCCATCACGTGGAAACACTAAAGAGGGGAAACCAAGGCATTTGCCATCTTCCTCTTGCCTGGGACACAGATCTATTTGGAGATGTGTGGAACCTATTGATCAGGATCTGCACACAGTTATTTTCTTGCTATCCCAACGATAGGTGTGCTTATAAGACAAAAAAAGCCCTCAATTATCAATGTCTTAAAGATTTTTCACAACATATTCAAGTTTGTGGCTTCTTGGATTAAATAGCTTCCTCATATTTTTTAATCTCTCTAGATCTCTGATCTACCTTTATTAGTCTCTGCTGCTTTTTAGTACATCTTTATCTGAAGAAACTCGTTAACATGCTGGTTATATCATTGCTAATCACTAATGAAAATGTTTAATTAGATCAGACGTAAAATTGATCTTTGTGACATCTCACTACACACTTCTTACCCTTCCCATCCCAGCTCAATATACTGCTGCTTATCATTATCTTTTAGTTACATTCAGTCTTTTGGACTGTTTTCAGCCTGTGTTATTCAAGTCAATGCCATTAATTTTTCAGTGAGTCTTTGCAAACCACTATGTTATTAATTTTTACTATCAAAATACTTCATTAGATTTTACGTACATTAAGCTTCCTGTATTCCTACTTTCCCTTTGTTATTAGATGATTTAGAAGTAACATCTGCCTGATATTCTTCATTCTTATTCTATAACTCAGTAAGCTTTGAGAGTTTGCAAAAGCAGCATCTGTTTCTGTATACTACCAAGACTAAAAGTTAGGACTCTTGCACAGTGTTGTAATTTTCAGAATCCTGCCTTCTATCAGCAATATATTTATCCCGTCTCAGTGGCAGCTTCTCAGTTCTCCACGACTTTCATAAATCATTACAGGTGGTGTGGTCACCATCCTTTAGACCCCAGGGTGCATATGCTCAGAATAGCCAATCTGTGCTTCTCCTCCCAACCTTCCCGTCCCATCCCCATAATATTTTTTTTATCAGTTCTGATTTGCTTTCTTTCTACAAACTTCCTTACATAAAGAGGCAATAGCCTTTATTTATATTGGAATGTACTAAGCCCTTTCATTTCTGCTTTTTTTCCCCCACTGTTTTTGTGCTGCAGTTAATAGGAATTGTAATACATTTCCTTCCTTTCTACAGAAATAACCAAAAAATACTGGGTTTATATATGAGTGCTTAAACATAATTTTAAAATCCACTGATACCCAGCACAAATCATGAGGCATAATTCTGAAGAGAAGGCTTTTGTCTGGTCCATTTTTAATACAAAGGCTACCAACATTTCCAAAAAATTTTCTGATTAAATAGAGCGATTTTATAAATATTTTAAGAAACCTTAATTGAACATTTGAGAAAAGATATATTGCTTTTATTTAACTATATAATAATCATCAAATAGATAGCCAATACTTTGATACCCAGTTTACATTATTTGTTATTTTGGAATTGGTCAGAGTGATTAAATCTTTGGTGTGCAGGAAAAGAAAATTTTGTGCAACAAAGATCATATACATCCTTAGGTGAAATTAATTATATCTAGGTCTAATTTTATTTATGAGCTTTCACAAAATAGTATTAAGTTCCTGACACCATAGAACTGATTCATCAGATAATATCCAAGCAAATTTGTATTAAATATGCCTTTGAAAGGCAGAACTCAGGAAAGAGGTATGTCTTTTATATGTCTAGGTATCTGGCACACATCATGTCAAAAAAGAACTTGTGTCAGTGTATCTTTTTATGGATTACAATTATCATTTAGTAATTCATAAAATGGTACTAACTTGTCATGGGTTGACACCTCTTCCTGCTTTTCAGGTTTTTCTTCCTTTTGGCTCTGCTTCCTGAAGGAAGTGGTTTGCAGCAACAGGTGCTGTAATTTCCTCCAAAACTGGACAGAACCAATCAATTAACTAATGTGAATATCGACAGCTCTATTGAGCCACTTAGAGAAGGGGTACGCCCTGTGAATTCAGATTAAAAGGAGATGAAGGGCGGGAATCTCTCTCTTGCTCTTCCGGCGAAGACAGAGGTAACAGAGGGCCCGCTCAGCCCCCTGGGGGGGGCTGGGCCGGCCCAGCGGGGCCCGGCTGGGCCCTGCCAACGCGAACCCAGGTGCAGCCTGGTGGGAGGCCAGGCCGGGCCATGGTCCAGCTCTGCCGTGGGGCCATGGCCTTCACCTTCCTCCCCTCGGCCCAGGGGTGGGGGGCCACAGCCCCAGGCCCAGGGGTGGCGGGGCTGAGATGCTTCCCCCCCCCCTTCCCTTCAAACCCAGCTCTGGCTGCAAACAGCTGCACAGCCGAGGCTGCCGCTTCACGAGAGATAACATCCAGTTTTCAAGGTCCCGCACGGGAGGACTGGCCTCTACAGTGCTGTAAGTTTTTCCTCCGAGATATGAAACCTGCAATCCTTTCCCAGGAAAGGCAAAGACACAGAAGAAAGGACTGAAGCCTAGAGAGAGGAGAGAGAGGAGATGCTAGAAGCTGAAAGCTCTTTTGTAAACCTATGGTGATGGACTCAGATATAGAAACTCCCTTTTAATTTCATTATAAGCTTTTGGGGGGGGAAAGAGCTTTCCAGCTGAGATGAAGATGATTTTGGATTTGTTTTTTCTCTTCTTCTTTTTTCCTGGACTGTTTCAAACCAAGGTGTAGGCCTGAGGTGAAGTGCTAACCTTGGCCCCGATCTGATGAGAGGAGCTACCTACAGAAGGACGTTAAATTTTTTACCACAGGTTTTCTCTCTATTAGCGAGGGGGGTTTATCCTGGAGATAGATGAAGAGAACTTTTGTTTTTCTGGAAGTGCTTGTCCTTAAAATTATACCCCCTGCAGCTAAAGGTGAATCCTTGAACACGGTTGTGGCTAAAGCTGTGGATCAAGGTAAAGGGACCTTCACATGTCAACAGAAACCCACCCCAGACGGCGGTTGTGCTGTGACGTGGATGCCATGAGAAGATTGTTCTTGTGGAAAAGTTCCATAGCTGAGCAAAAGAGACATCTCTCACTCAATGGACTGACATAAGATTGTTATAGAGGGGCAAACTGGCTGAACTGATTTTAAGTTTGTGTCTTTATATTACAGGTGGATGGAGGAGGTGCTGGAGAAAAAGGGGGGGTAATTTGCTTTAATTCCTTTTTATTCCACTTTACTTTTAGTTGTAGTAATAAACTTCATTATATTCTTTAAAGTTTGGTGCCTGCTTTGTATTCCTCCCTGTTCTTATCTCACAGAAAAGGGGAAAATGTGAATCAAACCACTACATAACTGTAGGATTAAAAAAAGTTCACTGATGATATGTAACTCCACAAGACAAAAAGCACAAAGATATTTTGTTTCCTATATACAGCAAAAACACCAAAAGAAAGAAGAAAAAAGCCTGAAACTACAAGATATTATTTTCAAAATAGTTTTTTTTGGTTAACTTTATGTTCAAGAGAAATTAATTCTTAGCTGTCTTGGGGAGGGAACTATGACAGTTGCCCAAATGCAAGCTGCCTTTTCAGCTCTTTGTAAAAAACTGCCATGTATGACCTGTGACACCAGAAAAGTCTGCACTCTCCTGTATGGAGCCATATTAGGAGCTCTGGGATGTTAGAATGGCAATAGACCTTTGGGTATCAAAAGCAGATAATGAAGGGCGAGATCAAACTAGATGCCTTTGCTTTAGATGGCTACAGAGGAGAGAAAGTAATTTAATTCCATGTATATTTCTTCATATAAGCAAAACAGAAGAGGAATTTAACACAGGTTTGAAGAAAAATGCAGAAATAGTGGGAATGTTATTTTCCACATATGTATATGTGGAAACTTGCATAAAGTGTAGGGTATTGTTGCATGGAAGTCTGTTTTTAGGGTGCTTAAAAGAAGATTAGAAACTACCCTTTGACAGCATGCTTCAAAGTACTGAAACAGAGCAAACTCTCTTGGATAAAAGTCTGGTCTCATTCCAGAAGTTTCCTCTAGTCCTTTGAGGCCATTTTAGATTTAGAAATTTAGCTTGAATTTAGTGATCATTTTAACTATTAAAAGAAAATTATCTCTTCGAATGTGTATTTTTAATAAAGAACTTTTCCTCTTGAGGGAAGCTGATACATGAGTAGAAAAGTTACCATTAGATTGATGGAACATAAATTTAATCTATTTACATTTCCAAATTCCTTTTTCTTATATTTTTATTAAATTCTTTTTTTCCATATTTTGCTTTCCTTATGATCACAATTTGACACACTGCTGATTTTCATTTTAAGCTGTTTATAGTATAACCCCAACTTTCATCTGTTATTTGCACTTCTTGTGAGCTCTTTGGAGCAAGGAACAAGAATTCTCATCTTTACAAGCAGGACGAGGAGTATTGTGGGAGCTACCAAAGTGAGCACTAATAATGACAAGAGTCATAAACTTAGACTGTTTTATCTGCTCTATCAGAATCAGTTCATTTATGAATCAGTTCATAACATTAGCACTTCACAGTCATCTACCAATGATCTGCCAAAATATTTAGCTTAAAAACTGACAAGCACGTCTTGGCTGCACACACATTGAAGTATTAAAAAACTGGAAAGCAAGCTGTATGCTGCCTATGTGCATTCTATTTACACACAGGCATGGAGCCTCATTATGTGCGTCATCATCAGCCTAAAAGCATTTCTCACACTCAATAAGGTTTTGGCCATGAAAATCAGTTTCATATAAAAGCAGTCAGCTGTATTCACAGATATAAGATTTCAAACAAAAGACTGCATCAAAAGACCTAAAACTCATAGTCAAAAACAAGCTAAGGAATTCTGTGAAACTGAGCATGCTAAAAGACAACCGATGACTTTTCAAATTCCTAAATGCATAGAAACAATAATCTAAAACCTCTATCAAAAATCCAGAACTGAAAGTGACAACATAAGGAACACTTCCTAGAGTCATCATTGATATTTCTCTTATGTCACCAGCTCAACATACAGCAGGATTCAAAGTGAAACAACTTCAGCACTAGATATCCCTCAGGAAAGATATT
Organism: Mystacornis crossleyi; assembly: GCA_013400655.1. Classification (NCBI taxonomy): domain Eukaryota; kingdom Metazoa; phylum Chordata; class Aves; order Passeriformes; family Timaliidae; genus Mystacornis; species Mystacornis crossleyi. Next base: position 11,475 of record VYZQ01036367.1, read on the forward strand.
AAGAATAAGTCAGAGAATACATTTATACACCATGCCACTCCACCCTGCCAAAAAAAAACCAACAAAAAAACCCCACTACCTGAACCTCTTATTCAGAGCAGCAGAGCAGCACATGCAACTCCCCATCTTAGTTGAGTTACACTCCAAAGTACAGGGGGCTCAATGAAGTACAGACAATGGCAGCTACAAAGAGACTGCTTAATTTGGAGAGAACAATACAAAAGGAACATGATTACGCTTCAAAATTTTCTGAATGCAGTGAATGACTGCAAAACTATAACTCACTAAATGAATTACACTAGAATTAAGAACCACTCAGTACAGCTAGCAAGAGACTACATTAAAGCAGGTAAAATAAAATACCATAAAAAGACAATAGTACTCTTTATAACTTGTTGCTGTATCAAGATTGTGGAGATAAACTGTACCAGAAAATTCAAAAATACACTACAAGAAAACCCAAAAGAAAACTCAAAAGAAACAAACAAACCAACCCCAAAATAACCCATATCAAATCAAAACAAAAAAAGATCCAACCCCCACAGGGCACATAAAGAGACATTAAAAGACAAGAAAGATCTTACCTGCTGATGCCCCTGAAAATAAGTTCTGGGACACACACACACACACACACACAC
>VYZQ01036367.1:23550-39167 GCA_013400655.1 Mystacornis crossleyi
TTTTTTTTTTTTTTTTAAGATTACTCTTTCTTGGAATTCCTGCTGAAATTCCTGCTGGAATACCCATATTTACTAACCACACAAAATTGAACTGGAAGTATCTCATAAGATCCTTGTCTGTTTCTTCCTCCTAAGTCCGAATCTACTGCGCCAAAATCACCCTCACAGGCTTTTGAGTAGGCCATTCAATAAAAACATCTATTGTTGAATACTCCACAACAGCTCTCTTCAATCTGCCCCAGATCTTCGAAAATGTCTTAATGTCTAAATCCCTTGTTCCAACATTAGCTCATTCCTTCATGTCACCGGATGAAGAAAGCAGATTATTTCCTTCCTCCTCAGGTCATGTGTTCCGGACCTCTGATCATTCTCCATGCTTTTCTCTGCAATCTCTTCAGCTGGCCAATGTTTTATTTTAAGTGCAATAACCAAACCAGGATGCCAGGTGCTGGGTTTGGTTGGGTTTTTTTCCCCTTACAACAATATGAATTTGACAACTGGTGTTGCCTGCAATAAAACATCTCAATTTTTTTTTTTCTGCAGCTTTTGGCATCTAGGAAGTTTCTATCTTTCATTGCTCGGCTGATTATTCTTACTGAAGTGCAATACTTTCCATTTGTCCTGTTTGAACTGCGTCCTGCTTTTCAGACCAAATCACGAATTAACAATTGTTTTAGATCTTAAACATCTCCAGAGTAGTTGCAGATATGCCTCCCTCCATTTTCACTTGATATACAAGAATACATCATCTTAAACCATTTTGAGATGATTCTCCCTGGCTTCCCTTTATTTAATAAGAATTATGCAAGAATTTTTTACTTCACTACACCAAGGTATTAGTTTCCACCACAGTTTTGCACTCTGGGGAGCTTGATGCAGGTGACATTGCAATTATTTGTGTATTTTGGCGGCTAGGGTAAGGAACAACATCAAACCTTTGATCAATAGCTATTAGCTATTCATTAGAAAAATCCAAAATAGACAGAAATTCAGATTTGAAAGTAATAACACTTGCTTAAAATTTAAAGCCAAAATAAAACTTATTTTTTCCTAGTATCAATTAGAACATACATCTGGATTTTCAAGCAACGAAGTTACAGTGCAGAAAGAAAAAATGTAAAATTTATTGAATAATATATCAAGTATATATTGAAAGAGAAAGAGAACAAGAGCACAACAAAGCCTTGTTCTAATTGACTAATATAAACATTTACATTTTTCGTAAGGATTAATGGATTTAGCTGCTTTATCATGAAGGGAAAAAATTGCTGTTTATGACCTAGTGTTAGACAACAATAAATGGCTTAATCTGGTTTTCTCTGAAGGTAAAGCTGTATGTAGTAATGGATTTAAGAGATATGTACCTAGGTTTCTTATTTAATTTTATTAGCACACAAACTGTGAAACATTTCGGGGCATATGTATCCATGTAACCTTTTACAACTGGCATTTCTATTCCAGTATTGCATGGGCTTACTTTCTTTTTTCAAGGAAAGGAAAAGTACCTGGTGCCAACTAAAAGTATGGTGAGATAGTCTTCCTGAAATTGTGCTTGAGTGGAGTAACTGAATNGAAATTAAAAATGGACTGCATGTTTGTACTACGTAAAGAGATTTTTGACTTCTTGATTTCAAGGTTTTGAAGAGCAGAGGTAGGAAAGATTTAAAAGACACGTAATCAAAAAGCCACGAAAATTCAAAATCTGTGATCTGATTGAAGGCTGAAAAGTGTAAAGCAGGTCTAATAAAATTAAGAAGAAATAAACCTTTTTCTGTATAGTTTAGTGTTATTGAACTATAGATGGCATCTAAAAGTTCAGAAGAGCAGAAGCAGTAGCAGTGGTAGGCATAGATGCTTAAGGAAAGAACTGACCAACATCATGCATCAAACCCCACAACACACCTGAAAAGGAGGACATATTGCTATAAAGTACATAGTGGATTTTAAACACTATATGTTCTATACCCAATAGTATTCAGCGTGTATTCTGTCATTTAGCAGACAGTTTCAGTGTATGACTTTGGGACTGAACTGGGGACTTGCAGACTCCACCTGGGTCTACTGCTTCACAGCCAAATCTCTGCAGCCTGAATTTGTAACAGTTTGACTCCACTTGTCACTGACACGGACAGAAACTTCCAATACATGTGAGCTAAAAGCCTATACTTGTAAGCTTAGTGCAACGAGAAAATAACTAGAGAGCAACTGCTTCTGATTTTTAAGATTTATGTCTTCCAATTTCTTTCAGATTATTGAAAATTAGCTTTAGTCTCACAGTTAAAGATTGTAAGATTTTATACATTATTTTCCAATCTCCTAATTTTTTTTGCTTCTCAATCTCCTATTTATTTACACTTATGAAGTATTACCCATATACCACAAAACATAAAGGTCACAAAAGTAATCCTGAATGTTCTTTCAGACAAGAAATATAACCTTTATTTAGCTAAAGTCCAAAGATAATAGTGTAGAGCAAGTTATGGGAAGTCCTTATTTTTCAAACAAAAAATATTGTCCCTCTTGCTNTTTACCTGAATTCATAATGGCAGAGTGATGGTATGTGAACACCAATCAATACGTGAATTAGAAAACTCATGCTGAGAAAAACCAAAGTGCTTTTAGGCCATAACCATACACTGGGCTCCACGCTATCTTCTCTCTGTATCATATTACTTCTTTGTGAGACAGCACTCTGCAAATAAAAAGGCAATGTAATTTCTGTGTTGTGTTCCATAGAAAATCTAGAAATGCTGTGTAATACTCTCGATATATTCCGTGGTGTAAGACAGAATTATTGAAGTATAACAGCTCAGAATTTTAAGATAAATAAGCAGGTTTTGTCAGCAGAGTGGAACAGTGAGTTTACCTCTGAGCTTTGTCTACATAATCCTCACATTTTAGGCTCATTTGTTGAATAAAGTGCCATGCCATGATTTAAACAGTCTGGAAGAATTAGTTTGGAACATGAATTGGTTTCAGATACACAAAATCAAAATTAGAACTCAGGTAAATACACATTATGATTAATTTGGTTATATTATAAAAATAATTATATTTATTTTTGTAGTGTAGACCAATGAGGTAGTAGCATAAAGTAAAAAATACCATTTAATTAATTAATTACTCATGATACAAGAAAAATATATAGTAAAATGAACTGACCAGATATTTTTGCAATACAAATAATGTGATTTTCCAAAAGAAAGAGGTCTGAGAACATACACATGCTTGATTTTTTATTTTAAATCCAGTANTATATATTCTATACCCAATAGTATTCAGCGTGTATTCTGTCATTTAGCAGACAGTTTCAGTGTATGACTTTGGGACTGAACTGGGGACTTGCAGACTCCACCTGGGTCTACTGCTTCACAGCCAAATCTCTGCAGCCTGAATTTGTAACAGTTTGACTCCACTTGTCACTGACACGGACAGAAACTTACAATACATGTGAGCTAAAAGCCTATACTTGTAAGCTTAGTGCAACGAGAAAATAACTAGAGAGCAACTGCTTCTGATTTTTAAGATTTATGTCTTCCAATTTCTTTCAGATTATTGAAAATTAGCTTTAGTCTCACAGTTAAAGATTGTAAGATTTTATACATTATTTTCCAATCTCCTAATTTTTTTTGCTTCTCAATCTCCTATTTATTTACACTTATGAAGTATTACCCATTACCACAAAACATAAAGGTCACAAAAGTAATCCTGAATGTTCTTTCAGACAAGAAATATAACCTTTATTTAGCTAAAGTCCAAAGATAATAGTGTAGAGCAAGTTATGGGAAGTCCTTATTTTTCAAACAAAAAATATTGTCCCTCTTGCTGGAAAAATAGAAAGGAAACTTCACTCGTGCCCCTGAAAATGCTGCTTTTCTTCAGATTAGTTCAATGGTCCAGATAATAAATGAATAATAAAAGCACTACTGTGCATGATACTTTTAATTAGGGAATATATTACAACTCCTAAATTATCGTCTCAGGCAGCAAATATAATGCTCTGGATTTCTGCCTAGAATACTATTACCATTTGAAAATACTTTCCACTAGCTTCTAGAAGGACAGGAGGGTTGATTTTCCAAGCATTTTCTAAGCGTTTTTGACTAAGGAATATCCTACAAATCTATTTTTTAAATCTTTGTACAACTTAATTCTTCTGAAAAAGTCAGGAAGAAGTTGATCAATTGATCAGTTGATCAGAAGTTGACAACAAATGCAATCAAATTCCAGCCATGACTGCCATTTGGATACTATACGTATGCACCTCTCAAAGGTGCACATATAGCATATATATGCAACTCATTTTGGCATGGCTACACTACCTTCAGAAATGCAGTATATCTTTTCCACAAAACCTGGGTCAAAATAAAAAGTGACAAAATTAATCTCTGCATGTACATACTAAAAACTCTGCAGCTCATCTGAAAATGTACTTATGGCACTTGCAAACATTGCTTCATTATGTTAATGATTTAGTCAGAGACTTTGAGATTACTCCATTTTTCCAGATATTTAATGTCTTATGGAACAATTGGATTATTCTCAATGTCACAGGTTTATTTCACCCATTTACCTTATTTACTCACATTAAGCTGGTAACATAAATTAGACTAAAGCATAATTTATGACTGCCTTAGGCATATCATCTTGAAAGGCATTCAGTCTCAACTTGTAAATATCAAGGGACTGCCAATTCATCTCTTTCCTGGTAAGTTTACTCCAGCAGCTAATCATGCTCCCTATTATAAATTTGTTTGCCTCATGGGGATATGCACATGCCCTGTGCACCTATTATTATGCCCTTCTCCACTACAGTGAAGCCTTTCAATATGCTGAAGTTGCCCTGCATTCTATCAAGTCTCATTTTGTTTGTTTGTTTGTTTGTTAAATTAAACAGGCCAAGCTTATTCAGATTTTCACTCGGGGATATTTCTGATGATGTTCCTGTTTCAAGATACTCATGCAGGCACTAGAAGCAATGTTATTTGTTTATTTGTGACCACGAAAACAGCTGCAGCAGATGAGACAAATAATGGGTCATTGTAGGAGGATATTTGGAGACCCCATACAAAGACAGGATAAGTATTTAGGGACATTTCCATCCATTTCCATTCCTGGAGAAGAATATATGTCCTCTCTTTTATTCAGTTACAGTTTATGAGAGGATTTTTATGCTTAAAGGTTTTAAGAACCTTTGCTAAAGGACCTCATTAAAAGTATTTCAAACGCACACAAGAGGTCTTTGAGAGCTGCCTCTGGTTGTGTTACCCAGCACTGCGCCTCTGCAGAAAAAGACCTTGAAGAGCAACCCTCCCCGTGTTATGGCTCCCCTCGGAACCACTCTGTCTTCCTGCACTCTCCTGCAGAGGTGGGCCTTGAACAGCACACGGTGTCACTTCTCTCCTACACCAACACAGGATTATCTGACCTATGCATGGAGCTGCTTGGGCTGGGGAAGCGTTTCAAGTAAAGATAATTTTTCTTGAAATATACAGAAGGTGAAAACACTGGGATAAATTACAAAGGAATAAAAGATGAATTTGCACATGGTTAGAAATACTTACGCAGGTTACTAATGATACTGCTGTCACCCAACAATATGGCTATTACATGGCTGTTCAAAAACCTTCATAGAATATTCCAGCACAATTATTTGAACAAGGGTGCATTACAATGCATAAATAATCTTTTTACACATGAATAAAGACTTAGAGCTAGCTAGATTATTTGGTTCCAACACGGCTAAAATATAATTATTTCACTCACAGAAAGATTCCTATTGTGTTTTCCATAACTATGTGATACATTCTCAATGCCCTATTGTGGCATCTGCATGCAGAGCACTTCTAAACAGTAATTATTGGAATAATTCTCACACACAGCCTGTATGTTATCACAAGCATGGGTGGATTCACTCGCTTTAGCAGAGCACTTGTTTTCCTTGCTAGAAACTGAGGGGGGAAAAGGAAACATAAAATCCCTTTTTGGTGTATTACGGACTGCAACAGGCTCAGTGCAAAAAAGGAAATAATATTTTTGATTACATGGCTGCAAAAGTTGTAACACTGCCCCTTATTTTGATGACTAGCCTACATTTTCTTCCATCCACTATAACCACTTATGAGCTGTAAAATATATGCCTGGGCTTGATTTTCTGAGTTGAAGCTGAGCTGAAGCTCAGTATTCTGAGAAGGAAAATGCTTCGTGGGACTCAAGCCAAACTAAACGCAGCACCAGGGACTGACTTTCTTTACAGATATTATAAGGGAAACTAATATGGCCTGAGACCTCACTGTCTTTTCAGCAGAGCTACTTTTACATCGTAGAAGGGAAGTGTCTCCCAGCAGAGCCAGCTGAAGAAAGCCCGGCACTGCAGCACTGGGAGAGATGGCTGCAGCAGAGCCAGGACTGCGCTCCAACACCTCCCCTGGAGCATGGGTCGGTCTGTCCCTGGCACTGCTGCAGAGCAGGAGGTAGGTAGGAAGCAGAGCCTCCACCTCTTCAGGAAGATAATGGCTGAGAAAGGATTAAATCAAAATATATTCACTGTGATTATTGGCTATGGCAGTTACTAAAAACTGAGGTGTCCTTGCCCATTATTTTTGAGACCTTTGAATTTTCATGCCTACTATCTTTGCTGTTGTTCTCTTGGCTACAAAATGCCCATTGTCACATCCAAACACAGTGATGCAGGAATTAGACCCACACACTGCCCTAGTTCGGTGTGTTGATTGAACTTCTGCTGCCATCAGTGAGGGAGTACGTAAGAAAGCCTCTAGACAGCAACAAGGTCCATGAGCATAAATCTGGTACTGATCTCACTGATCATGACACAGGAAAATTTTTCCCACCTGTTTCTGTGACTATTTCTTCTATTAAAAACAGATCACAATACAGGACACATCTTTGTAAGTGTTGAAAATCTCAGCAAATATTCCCTCTTTTTACTGAAATTAATGAGAGTGTTCTGATGAGCACTTATGAAATCAGATGCCAGCCAAGAGAGTCTATAACTACAATAGCACACCTATTACAGCACTGTTGTCAAAAAGAAGTTTAAAAACTTGAAATGAGAAAAAATGAAAAATACAGTCCTATAGAAGCTATACACACATATGGCCTTATATGTACATATAGACACTTTTTAACACATATACTACTTAGAAGAAGACTGAATGATTATACTTAGAGGAAAGCAGAATTCAAAGAGAAAGATGGCTTTGGTTCAGCTAATATAGTACCTTAAACCAGCAGATTGCCCAGGAAAAATCTTTTATTTAGAGAAGTTTTTCAGAAAACTACTGAAGGTCCGCAAAGCTAAATCAGAAGAGGTAAGGTACAAAAAGCAATGGAAAAAAAAAAACCAAAACAACCCAGAATCAAAACCCTGTGGTGGAATAATTATGTTTTGTCCTCCTTATCCATATCAACTGAAAATACTTATTGAAGATAAGTATTTTCTTGGTTATGTATTTGGAAAACAGAATATGCTACTCCCTTTAATTGTGCAGATGCAGCAAATGTCTCAAGCAGATCTTGCCTTTCTAGAGGAGAGAGGATACAAAAGTCTTTCCCAGAAGCAAATCTCAAATTTCTTAAGAACGTGATGCAATATATGAGGAAAAAGTCTTTTACAAAGAGGATGGTGAAACACTGTAACAGGTTGCCCAGAGAGGTGGTAGTTGCCCCATCCCTGGAAACAGCCAAGGTCAGGTTCAACGGGGCTTGAACAGCCTAGGCCAGCTGNTTCTATAATGCTGTGATATGGTATTTTGTCACCAACTATTTTTTTCACTGATACTTTGCTGCAGTATTAATTATTTGGCCTAGCTAGTGACAACACTTCAAAACAACTGTTCTGAAGTTTTGAGACCAATGCCCTTGATAAAACTGTAACTTCCCTGTATTCATTGTGCTCTAAATCACATCTAAAATCAGGTTTGCTGTATTTCTTTCTGGGAGTCAATGGGTAACTATACTATCATCCATAAATCATACCCTTCCATGTGACTTCAAAGGACAAGAGTTATTTTCTTTCTAAGGTTGACAGTCAAAATAATGTCTAGGAAATAATACTTTTTGTAATTTACCCTATGATTATGAACAGATACACCTTCTCTACCAGCCTATGTGAATGTTTAAGTAATAAATCTAATCAGAGCATATTCAAAGCACAAGGTGTTACAGAGTGTCAAGTGAAAATGGGTTCCTCCCTGCACCATGAAACACAAAAATACACTTGGAGCTCATAAAAGACATTTTAATTTAAAAAAAAAAAAGTTAAATTCCAAAGATTTTTTTTTTGTCCTTGATACAGCCTTGCCAAAATTGTTGGCATTTGGTCAGAATCAGAAATATCCATTTAGTCATGAACCAGGATAGTGTTCCCAAAAGCACTGAGATAGCTTTATTGACGTCTCAGTATTTTGCTTTCCACTGTGCCCTTAGCCACTTAAAATGCTACACGCTATCAGTTCTGATACTGAAAAACGTAAAAATGGGAAATGGGCCCACCTTCTAACCTCTCAGGCCACAGTCAATGGACATTGGCTGAGCTGACACATTTCCAGATCATCGACATCCCCCTACCTCCAGACTAACAGTCTTGTGAGAAAGATGTTTTAACCCTAGGACAGAAAACACAGAATTTTGAGTAGAAGGCTGTTTCTCTGTGTCCTGTACTTCCCCTAGAAACTCTCTGTCTCTACCCAGTAACAACCAACAAGCAGATCCATACCCTACACAGTAACATACCCATGCCTATGTTCATGAATAAGCAAACAAAAGAATTCAAGATCTCACAGGTTAGAAAGAAAAAACTAGCCTCTAATAAATGAAAACTGCATTCCTCGATGCATATTTTTAGGTGTATACTGATTGACTTGTCTCAGTGTTTAAAATTAAGTTGCCTTTAGGCAGCCAGGTCTCTTTCAAGAGTTACTGATGATGATATTAATACCCTTTGGTATTGAAATTTTGTTAGTAGCACCTGATTTATCCCAGTAAAAGCACTACCATCTCATCCTTATCCCTGGACTGTGAAAGTTTACAGCTTTGAGGTTTTCATTTGTTTTGTTTTTTCAGAAGGTGTCAATAGAAGCAAACTACCCATCACACTGATACTGATACAGATGGTTACATAACAGATGTACTACAGTTTTACCTCTCTTTTCAAAAGTATGTTTTTTAAAGGTAGATTTTTTTAAAATAGTTATTTTATAATTGGCTCTAGATTAAAATAGGATAAATTGAGCAGACAAATAATTATTCCTCCTCTTGTCTTCTCTTCCCTTGAAAGCTTCACAGAAGGTATTTTTTCAATAAAAATCTGGGATTGTATCTGTCACTAAGACTTAATTGTGATACAACTTGTACTGATATAAGCATTAGTTTTATTCAGATGTAATAATTACAAAGACATCCATGTTAATCTTAGTTCAGCATTGAATATAGGCATGTCTTGGCTACCCTTTAGATAAACAACTGAATCCTGTGTATTCTGGCTGAGGTAGTTCAGAAGGTCAATAAGCAGGATTTCTTTGCCATTTAGGAATATAGCATTTCTTTCTCTTTTTTCAATTCATATTCTTGTAACTACTTCTGAGCAGGTGTTAAGAACNCATATCAACTGAAAATACTTATTGAAGATAAGTATTTTCTTGGTTATGTATTTGGAAAACAGAATATGCTACTCCCTTTAATTGTGCAGATGCAGCAAATGTCTCAAGCAGATCTTGCCTTTCTAGAGGAGAGAGGATACAAAAGTCTTTCCCAGAAGCAAATCTCAAATTTCTTAAGAACGTGATGCAATATATGAGGAAAAAGTCTTTTACAAAGAGGATGGTGAAACACTGTAACAGGTTGCCCAGAGAGGTGGTAGTTGCCCCATCCCTGGAAACAGCCAAGGTCAGGTTCAACGGGGCTTGAACAGCCTATTCCAGTTGAAGATGCTTTTGTTCTTTGTAGAGGGGTTGGACTAGAAGACTTTTAAAGATCTTTTCTAGTCCAAACTATTCTATAATGCTGTGATATGGTATTTTGTCACCAACTATTTTTTTCACTGATACTTTGCTGCAGTATTAATTATTTGGCCTAGCTAGTGACAACACTTCAAAACAACTGTTCTGAAGTTTTGAGACCAATGCCCTTGATAAAACTGTAACTTCCCTGTATTCATTGTGCTCTAAATCACATCTAAAATCAGGTTTGCTGTATTTCTTTCTGGGAGTCAATGGGTAACTATACTATCATCCATAAATCATACCCTTCCATGTGACTTCAAAGGACAAGAGTTATTTTCTTTCTAAGGTTGACAGTCAAAATAATGTCTAGGAAATAATACTTTTTGTAATTTACCCTATGATTATGAACAGATACACCTTCTCTACCAGCCTATGTGAATGTTTAAGTAATAAATCTAATCAGAGCATATTCAAAGCACAAGGTGTTACAGAGTGTCAAGTGAAAATGGGTTCCTCCCTGCACCATGAAACACAAAAATACACTTGGAGCTCATAAAAGACATTTTAATTTAAAAAAAAAAATTAAATTCCAAAGATTTTTTTTTTTTGTCCTTGATACAGCCTTGCCAAAATTGTTGGCATTTGGTCAGAATCAGAAACATCCATTTAGTCATGAACCAGGATAGTGTTCCCAAAAGCACTGAGATAGCTTTATTGACGTCTCAGTATTTTGCTTTCCACTGTGCCCTTAGCCACTTAAAATGCTACACGCTATCAGTTCTGATACTGAAAAACGTAAAAATGGGAAATGGGCCCACCTTCTAACCTCTCAGGCCACAGTCAATGGACATTGGCTGAGCTGACACATTTCCAGATCATCAACATCCCCCTACCTCCAGACTAACAGTCTTGTGAGAAAGATGTTTTAACCCTAGGACAGAAAACACAGAATTTTGAGTAGAAGGCTGTTTCTCTGTGTCCTGTACTTCCCCTAGAAACTCTCTGTCTCTACCCAGTAACAACCAACAAGCAGATCCATACCCTACACAGTAACATACCCATGCCTATGTTCATGAATAAGCAAACAAAAGAATTCAAGATCTCACAGGTTAGAAAGAAAAAACTAGCCTCTAATAAATGAAAACTGCATTCCTCGATGCATATTTTTAGGTGTATACTGATTGACTTGTCTCAGTGTTTAAAATTAAGTTGCCTTTAGGCAGCCAGGTCTCTTTCAAGAGTTACTGATGATGATATTAATACCCTTTGGTATTGAAATTTTGTTAGTAGCACCTGATTTATCCCAGTAAAAGCACTACCATCTCATCCTTATCCCTGGACTGTGAAAGTTTACAGCTTTGAGGTTTTCATTTGTTTTGTTTTTTCAGAAGGTGTCAATAGAAGCAAACTACCCATCACACTGATACTGATACAGATGGTTACATAACAGATGTACTACAGTTTTACCTCTCTTTTCAAAAGTATGTTTTTTAAAGGTAGATTTTTTTAAAATAGTTATTTTATAATTGGCTCTAGATTAAAATAGGATAAATTGAGCAGACAAATAATTATTCCTCCTCTTGTCTTCTCTTCCCTTGAAAGCTTCACAGAAGGTATTTTTTCAATAAAAATCTGGGATTGTATCTGTCACTAAGACTTAATTGTGATACAACTTGTACTGATATAAGCATTAGTTTTATTCAGATGTAATAATTACAAAGACATCCATGTTAATCTTAGTTCAGCATTGAATATAGGCATGTCTTGGCTACCCTTTAGATAAACAACTGAATCCTGTGTATTCTGGCTGAGGTAGTTCAGAAGGTCAATAAGCAGGATTTCTTTGCCATTTAGGAATATAGCATTTCTTTCTCTTTTTTCAATTCATATTCTTGTAACTACTTCTGAGCAGGTGTTAAGAACACAAACCTTATAGACACTAAAATAAGGAGATGTTTGGTTCTTGAAATGTGTGGTCTGGTTTACTTGCAGTTGACAAGGCATTTTACAGGAACACATCTGACTTTTTACAGGTTTCCAACAGCAGTAAACTTTATTCCTGCTGACAGCAGAAGCAATTTCTGTGTTCAGAATAAAATTGATTGGTTTAAAAGTTTAACTCTGTTTTCCTGTTTCTTGTTTTATGCTTTAAGGTTACATTTAAACCTGTTTCAGATAATTCATTTCATAAAAAAAAAAAATTCTTTGTATGTTAGTGGGGTAAAAATACATATGAGTGAACCCTAAATCACAGCAAGGTAAGAGAAAGTAGGGTTTATTTGAACTGGAAATAATTTTTAACTTCTTCATGTAGAAAACAGTATTTTCATAGTGAAAATTTCACAATTTCTTTTTTCCATTTACAAGATTAGAAGAAAAAAGTTAAGGTAAATAATAAAAAAAAAAAGAAAGAAGTAGAACTGCCATCATAACTGTCTGCAGAAAGCAGGCAATTTGTGTACTGTGATCCAAGCGTCTGACCTTACGCCATGATTCTTGGGCCAAATTCTGGAATAATATCAGTACTGGCAACTCAGCATACGCAGACCTGGAAAATATCATAGGCAGAATGGGCACTTTACACTGTTACAAACATTCTGTTTTGTGGGGGATGATCCAAGTTAAGATGCTCCAGCTACCAGCTGCCACTGCCAGCCCCTCCAGCAGAGCTTACTACCGCTGCACTGTTGTTGCATTTATCGCTGTCACCCGAGCAGAGCCGAGGAGAGACAGATGCAGCAGGCAGGAGATGTGCAGCAGGACTGATTTATTTAATTATTTACAACTCTCTTATAGAGTTTTTTCTTCATAGTCTCATTGGTTAAAGATCAGCCACCCTCTTCAGGGTGTTTGGCTAAAGTTCCAAAACATCCATTGTCATAATATTTCTCTACTGTACTATAAACAAAGTTTAGCAAGGTCTGCAGGTGTCCATAGTTTACAAACTCTACTGATAGCTTCTGTGAGAAAGAGAAATTTCACAAAGGATTAGAAAGCGGCAAGAAAAATTCTTGCAAGCAGCCTTTTTCATCTCCACACTGCACCACTGCTGAGTCAGCTGTATTTTACTCTGGATCTTGTTTGAAAGTGTTTGGGTCTCCTAAAATTAAAATTTATGGCACTTTATCACTGCTAGAAGAATTGTCCAGTCAATCTGTGCAACTGGCTGGCAGGTCAAATGAGGGTGAGAGAAGAGCACAGTACTGTGTTGAACTGACTTGGGCACGACAGTGGAAGGCACCTTCATTTGGCTCACATTGTGCTATTGGCTTCTTTCAGTAGATTTGCATCTTGTTATCTCTCCTGTTCCCTTCTTCATGTTACTGGCTTTATCTGGGAGGAGTCACAAGATGCATGAAGTGCATATCAATGCTAAGGCGTATTTTGGCATTGTTATCAAATACTAAAGAAATACATAATTTAAAATGTAAAACAATCCACGCACAAAGATGCCTTGTCAACTGCAAGTAAACCATAAAGCACATTGCATACCAATTCAGTGGTAACATTCCATTGGGACAGTAATTTCATCTGCTTTCATAGGTTCTGAGATTTTCTGGCCCAGTCACCTCCGGTGCAGGCCCATGGCCCCAGACATGGGCTTCCTACAAATTTTCTGAGTAAGTCATTTGACTTTTCTAGCACCTCAACAAATAAATTTCACTCATTTTTTCCCACATGCTATAAATGTTGCATATACCACAGATACATTACTAACTAAATAGTAATATTAGCACAAAACACAGGGTTATGCTATGTCTTAAAAATTGCAAAATATAGTAATAACCTGTGAATAATTAAGATATGTCCATGAGGCACCAGCAACAGTGCAGAGAGCCATACAGACCTTTTGATTCAGTTTGTCACCACCTCAGCACACCATCACTGCGCTGTCATTTGTTATTGCACCCCTCAGCCCTCCCTTGCAGCTTCAGATCTTTACATTCCACTTGGCTATTCTAAAACTGCACTGGCAAGCTCTGCATGTCTGTTACAAAATAAAGCATTGTAGTCTGATGCAGCAGCATATGCCCAAAACCAAACTAACTTTTACTCAGTATAATCTATAATTCTTGACATATCAGGTGCTAGGCTTCAGCAGAGCTCTCCTAGTGCTCCCTCTTTGCCCTGCTCATCATGCTGTATTTTTCTGCCTACTAGGTATATTCATTCATTGATCAAGGCTTGCAAAAGTCTGAGTTCAATAGGATATACAGGACCTGAGCAAAGGATGCTTTCTGTTTTATGCCTGTCAGCAGTATGATGGAAATTTTATCATGAGACACAGAGACACTACTCACAATCTCATAATTTTATTAAGCAATAGTGCAAGTGGTCTCGCCAGACTGAGTAGACGACATCTGCATGAACAGTGAATGTTACCTACCTCATCTAAAATAATACTGAACAAAACTAGTGAGAGGTCTCTTCTGAACAAATAGATCATTTTCCAATCACATTCTCACTTGCACCTAGTGAGTTGGGGGAGAAATGAAGAAAGGTATGAGATCAATTCTAAAAATAGTAACTCGCTCCCCTGAAAACAAGATATAGTTACAGAAATTACAATGTCAGTGCCAGTGTTGGGGAAACAGCATACATTAAGTAACTTGTTAGTCCTCTGAACAATTATATTCTTCTGGCAGCTTTTTCAGGAAAATCTAATAAAACATTGATGAAATGGAAGAATAATTTTCTCTGTATGAAGATTAAGTGGGAACATGAGTCTATACGATGGACAGATTTTGCATTCATCTCATGCCTGCTCAACTGCAGGAATCATTGGGAAATGTCACATAGAGTATTTCTAAACTGATGTGTATCTGAAATAGTAGATGTCAACTCGAGTCCTAGAGGAAGTGACAGTCAATACCAGCTTGTTGCTAGCTATTTCTGCAACAACCTATAAAGCTTGACACAGCTAGGCAGTCTTGTGCAAGGACTAAATCCTATTGTTTTGGAAGAAATAAGAGGGAAGACAATTATTACCAATATTACATATCAGGTACTGTACCTAAATGCATAATTACACACAAGCCTGTGTGCTGGTACCTGTCAGATCCTTCAGAGGGAACTGAGGTTCTGACAAAGAGTATAGAGTTTAGGACTAAGGGTAGATGCCTTAGGAGCTCCATAAACTGGAGTAACTCAGCTGAGTGATTTCTACGGAGTATTTACCATCTGTTGGTGATGAAACAAACTAAAAAATCCCCACAGATGGATCCTCATCCCAATTTTTGTCTTCTTTTTGCTCGAACTCTTCTAACTTCTGAGAGGATTAAGATTTTGTGTCATTTTGGAGGAATGGATTTTTATAGTTTCTCCTAATTTGTACTTATTCAGAGCTAATTTTCAAACTATTTCAAGTAATAAATGATGCCATGAGCTTCAGCTTTAAGGCTAAGTAATCTTCTCAGAAAAACTTCCAGTCTTTTTGTACTGCATGCTGAAATTCTCTCTGCCATTTATTG
The DNA here is from genome assembly GCA_013400655.1 of Mystacornis crossleyi. Classification (NCBI taxonomy): domain Eukaryota; kingdom Metazoa; phylum Chordata; class Aves; order Passeriformes; family Timaliidae; genus Mystacornis; species Mystacornis crossleyi. Next base: position 38,984 of record VYZQ01036367.1, read on the forward strand.
AGGCATAGATCATTCCACTTCCTTCCTCACACATCTATTACGTGGTGAATGGGATTTACAACAGCCAGCCTGCTCAGCAGGGAAACTCCTGAATTAGCAAAGAAAAATTACAAAAAAAAAAAAAAAAAAAAAAAAAAAAAAAAAAAAAAAAAAAAAAAAAATTTTTTCAATTTTTTTAGAATTT
>VYZQ01036368.1:5412-34531 GCA_013400655.1 Mystacornis crossleyi
AGAAATTAGTGAGAAAAGTGACTGGAAAACAAGAATTACGTTTGCCTATGTCAGTGGGATAAGATAGGGCTTTACATCAATCTTGAGATAAATGATAACAGTTGCAAGGAGTACCATGGGTAAAAGTTGGTTAGGATTAAAATAATATGGCACAGTATTTGGGGAAAAGAGCTTCTGTTAAGTCACTTTTCTGATTCTGTCTGTGATTCCCAATAATAGATTTGAATGCTGATTGCAGTTCCCTAACAGTGTTAATACCTCTGTTAATATCTGGAATGTGTCATCAGGGGGACATTAATTTTCAAGTCACAAACTGGGTTAAGTGTTTGTTTCAAAAATGATACAACTGTAGTTTCTAGTTACTCCTAGAGGTGTTAGTTTATATGTTTAATCAAGGGTGATCATGGTGCTGATGGATAAAATCACTATGGTATTTTATATTACATAATTAAAGATTCTATTTATGGCATTTATTTTAAGAAGTGAGCAAGCTATAGAAGAGTGAAAATTGGGAACAAGTTCAATCCATATAAAGCAGAAGGTTAAACAAATGGAAAAAGCCATGAGGGTTTTATTTCAAAAACACCATTTTGAAATTTTGAGAGCTAGTTAATGAATTACTAGGACCAAGAGTATTAATAACTGGTTTTTACTGAAATGTCGAGTGTGGTTATGGAAGTTACTGTTCATACACAGTTGTGTGGGATCATTCATACAGAGAAGAAGTTTTGTACAGGAAGAAGTGGATGGCCTCAACAACTGGTATAATGGAAACCAAATGTAATAGGTTAGAAAAAAGACTTAAAGATCACCTATTTGAAGCAACAAAGAAAGGGAGGGAGTGGACAAATTAGGAGTAGGGGGTTATAATCATAAATTTGATACTCGTGAATGAGCCAAAGGTGATTGTAGAAGTTCTCAGGTTATTTTCAAAAGAACTAAGTACCTATTACCGACTTTTTAATTTATTTATTTAAAAAACAAATCGGAACAAACTTTTCCTGTAGTATAGTCCATCATTTTGTTTGACAGTATTCAAGAAAAGTAAATTCAAGTTAGAAGAAGTGCAGATCTGACTTTGCTGGAATGATTAGATAAGGTCAGTTAATTTCATGAGGAGATTGAGAGCTTGGTTTGTTTAGTTTAGCACAGCTATGCTTGGCAAGGGTTCTATATCTGTTGAAGGAAAGACAAAGACTGATGTTAACTGAGATCAGATGAGCAGAGACTTCCAGCAATAAATACTAAGTTGAAACTGGAAGGGATTATGCTACCACAGGAAATTAGTTTCTGGAATAGCCTTTTAAGATAGATGATGCTTTTTAAAATGGAGCTTGATGTGTTTGTAAGAGGAGTAATGCTGCATATGCTTGCAATATCAAAGGATTGGGTTCATTGATATGAAAGTTGTTTTCTGTCTTGTGCTGTATGTTACCACGTTTTCAAATTGTATTTTTTAATACTTGAATACTCAAGAAGTGAGATTTTTTTTTTACTTTATTACCATATTTTAAAGATTTTTCATAATTAATAGTACTAACCTGTTTTCTCATTTAACCACATAAGGAACCCCAAAATTTTCCTGCTTTATTTTTCTTCCAAGACTGATTCCATTTCTGTGCATGAAATAAACTAATTCAAACAATGGAATTAGTATATTTTGTCCTGGAAGAAGATCTGCTGACATCAGAACTCAATGTTTCAGCAAGATCAGTTTTTCAATTGTTAGCCCATTCCTTTTGCCGTTTAGTGATTTAATGTTCTCTAAACCTCTTGACAGTCAATTTGTGTTGCTTCAGACCTTCACTTCCCTCTTTGTGATTTTGATAGTTGACATGAGTGTGACAGCAAGTTATTAAATGCCCAGGTCATAGCAGCTTCTCCCTTTAGCAATGAAGTATCTACCTTGGTGTTTTGTTTAAAAATGAGGTTAAGTGCCTCATGTGAAAATTTCTTTTTGCTGATGGAAATTTAGCTTTGTTTCTGGGCATTTCTTTCTTTCTTTTTACTGTTTGAGATTTGGAAACAATTTAAGTAGTAGGAGAGTGATTTATTTAAGGGCACAGAGATGAGTTTTGCCATTTCTGGTATTTTATACTTACCTGCTCAAAAGTTAGAGATGAGCACATTTTAGTTACACGTTTTGTTTGATGGAAAGTGAAGATTTGTGTGTATGAGTTACTGCCATCTGGGTGACATATCAAATATTATGAATATCCATCTAGTTACTGAAAATTGCTGAAGGATGAAAAGGTAGAAAGAATAGGCTTTTTCTTTTTTTGTTGAGACACTTCATTCTTTTTCAAATACGAATTTCTGCATGGATTTTTAAGAGGTCTGCCATAGATTGTTACAGTTGTAGTTACAGTTTCAGAACAAATATGCTGTAGATGCATTATTTTTAGTTTTTAATGGGGCTGTAATGCCTTGTTGAAATATGTTCTTTTTTAAATAAGGTCAGATCAAGTGGCTAGTGCAATTGGAGGCCACTGGAAGGAAAGACTGATTATGTATTTATATAAATACCTTAACTGTTTGTTGGCTGATTGACAGCACTTAAGCTTTGACATATGTTAGGTTTTGTTCCTGATCCTCTGTATTTTGGACAAAAAAAGTTGGGAATTTTTTTTTCTGTGATGTTTTTAGAGCTTGTGTAATTGAAATCACTTTTGGGGGTTAGAATTGGTTTCTGGGTGCTGCTCTTGATGAGGGTTCAGTTTGACCTGTAGTGACTTGACTTCAGTGACCAAGAGCATTTTTCCCACAGGTTGTTCAGCCATTCCACTGTTTCCACAATGGTGGTGGCTGTGTTTTGGAGTTGTCCAAAAGGTTTTGCTCACAGGGAGGTAGTAATAGAAATACTTCAGGCAAATATTCATGATTCTCCATGCATTACTTGAAAGTGGTATTAGTTGAAATTTGGCAGTGTGTAGGAAGATTCGAAGATAAAAGTTATTTGCTGCCATTTAAATTCTATAGTTTTGCTGCCGTGGTGCCATGGTAAATTCTGTGGGTTTATCTTCTATGATCACATATTCTTTATGAAGGAGAAGAGTGATGTGCTTACACAACATTCATCCTATTTATTTTAATAAGTCACAGCTTTTCTTATAATAATATGCATTTCAGTGGCTAGTGTAGAATCCTAGAACGAGTTGGGTGGGTGGGGACCATCAGCTAGATCATCCCATCTGGTTCCAACCCCCTGCCATAAGCAGGGATGCCTTCCACTCGACCAGGTTGCTCAAAGCCCCATCCGAGCCTGTCCTTGTACGTTTCCAGGGATGGAGCACCGCAGCTTCTCTGGGAAACCTGTTCCAATGTCTCACCACCCTCACTGTCAAAAAAAATAATTCTTGTTTATGTCCAGTACAAGTTTTCTCCATTTCTGTTTAAAACTGTTGTCCTCTGTCCTATCACTTCAGCCCCCTTTATATATAGAAAGGTTGCGGTAAGATCTGATCTCCCCAGTCCTCCTTCAGACTGCACTACCTCAGTTCTCACTCAGAGGTGCTCAGCTGTCTGACCATCTTCGTGGCCCTCCTTTGGACCCACCCCAACAGCTCCATGTTTTTCTTGTGCTGGGTGCCCCAGAACTGGCTGCACTAGTCCAGGTGGGGTCTCATGAGAGCTGAGGAGAGGGGCAGAATCCGCTCCTTAGACCTGCTGACCACGCTGCTTGTGATACAGCCAAGGATGGGATTGGCTTTCTGGGCTGCAGGTGCACACTGCTGGCTCATATCCAACTTCTCCCCAGCAGCGTCCCCAAGTGCTCCACCAGGCTCCTCTCAATCCCTTCGTGCCGGTCTGTACTGATACCGGAGATTGCCCCAACCCAGGCACAGGACGCTGGGTTTTCACATACACAGTCCGCATTCTATCTAACCTAATAAAAATCTTTAATCTCATCTGGTCTGAAAAATCCACACAATTACTGTTTTTTTTATTTTCAATAGTCTGAAAATTCACTTGAATCTCTTGTTTCCATAGGAAACATCTGTCGCTCTCCAATAGCTGAAGCAGTTTTCAGAAAACTTGTAACTGATGAAAAGCTTGAACATAAGGTAAACTATTTATTTCTGTTCTAAGAAATAACTGTCTCATAGCCAGTTAGAGATATAAGCAGTGAGGAAAGAAACATAAAACTATAAATTTGTTTTTCTGTAGTGGAGGATAGACAGTGCAGCGACATCTGCCTATGAAATAGGAAGCCCTCCTGACTATCGAGGACAGAATTGCATGAAGAAGCGTGGCATTACCATGAATCACATTGCCAGGCAGGTACTGTACCTTAATTTTCTTTAAATCTGTGCATATATTTGTTTTGTTGTTACAGTGGAGGACAGACAGTGCCGCTGTTTCAGACTGGAACGTGGGGCGCTCCCCAGATTCAAGGGCTTTAAGCTGTCTAGGAAGTCATGGCATTGAGACAGCACATAAAGCACGACAGGTAGAAGAGAGCATATTTTCTTTCTTATCCATACTCATACAATAACCATTGCAATCACAGAAGTCATTTGACCAATGCATAAGCATCAAGTAATAAATATTCTGTGCAGTTTTTTAAAGGACTCCAAAGTGGCCTAACTCTTCTAGTTGAGCTTAAGGAGTTTTTTGTTATTAAGTTTCATTGGAAGTATAATGGGAAAGCACTGAAGCAGTTTCTGCATTACAGAAAAATCCTGCCTCCAAATGTTTAGTATTTTGAGCATTTTTAAAATACTTCTTAAAAATAGACTTACTCTAGTAATCTGGGATGCATCCTTCAGCAAGGAATTGTATATTTATATACAAAGAAGTAGAATACCTGTCCATCCATCACAAAAAGCTTCTGTGCTTGAATGAAGATCTTTTAAAAATATCTGGATTGCTAAATTAGAATGAAAGCACTCAAACCCAAGATAAGTAGCACACTTGGTGGTAACTTCAGAGGAAAACGTATCCTGGAAGCATTAAGTCAAAGGCAGGTTTGCCACTTAGTGAAATCCTCTTAAGTTTTACCTAAACTCCTGTTTGTTTTCATTAACAAAAGGACATGTATTTCCATACTGCATTCCAGAGAGCTTGGAAGTAAATGTGTCTGCATCTATTTAAATCATTCAGACACTCATATAAAGGCACATAATCTACTTCAGTTAACTATTCTCTGGATATAAAATACTCCTTTAGGGCTTGACCTTTACTAAGTTTGAGTTTACACCACTAGTTTTTGTATTGACAAAAAGATCAAGTAGTCTTGTTATTATCTTACATTTCTGTTCCCTTCAGAATTTTTCTAGACCTCACTGAGGTCATATTTACTTTCTTCACTTTTCAAAGACTACATGTTTAGTTTTATGACTTTCAAAAATAAATTCTCTGAATTAGTCAATTGCCCTCTGCTGACCTCTCCTGATGTTAATCTCTTTATATGATAAACAGAATTAAGCCCAGCACCATGTCACATTTTTCAGTAATGCACTATTAGAATAATTACTAAAAAAGTCTGTTGTGGTATTTTCCTGTTACAGCGTCTGGATTTACTGTTTATCAGTGCTTACAAACATCATTATTTGTCAATATACAAGCTAAATGGTACTGAAACTATTCAGTCAGTGTTTCAGTCATCACAGTAGTGTGACACGTTTGTCATCTCAGAAGATACATCTTGGAAACTTGAGAACTGTTCTTGGGTATTCCTAGAGTGGTTTATGAGCAGTTAAATTAAGGCAAAGGACCCAAAACAAATTGATCCTCTGTCTTGAAGCAAATCTTTATATCCTCCTTTGGCAGAGAACGAATGAAAACACTTTAATGGAAGAGATTTGCTTATACATTCTGGCAAATGAAGAGATTTTTCAGTCAGAAGACTCTAAAATGTTACACAGACAGGGAGAGAGAATTAAAAAATGAGGTAATAAAATGAAAGACTTAACAGGATGAAAATTTGTCTAAATCATCCCAGTACACAGTTTCTTTTGTAAAGAAAATCTTCAAATCTCTGAACTACAGCTAACTGTTCATTTTGCACTGATGTTAACTATGTAACTCCAAATTTATTTTTTTTCCTCAAACTTCTGTCATATGGTTTCTGCTGATTCTCTGAACTGCAGACCTGATACGGTCTTGTAGGACTTCTGAAAAAAAAAGGTACTTGACAGTGTAGAATATGACTTTTCAGAGTGGTCAGGTTAGTACAAGTGGAAGTGTGTTTGTTGCACTATTAGAGACAAACTTGAGGATAGAATTTTGTGTGACACTTGTTTTAGAACAGATTAAGGGAGATTTAATACAGAAGCTGCAGAAATAGAGAGTAGGGATTTATCTTCCGTTGCCTTCGAAGTATTGTCATAAGATAAGTACCTTGTACAATTATCCTCTTCAGTCCTGTGGAAAACTGTTACCCACTGAGTGAAAGGCACCTTCTCTCATGTAATTTTTTGCATAATTATGCTAATCATGGATTTTGGCATTTCTTTTTTATTCAATACGACAAGAATGGTTTATGTAAAAGAGAATATTAAATTGGTTGTGTCCTATCATCATATACAGTGATCTTCTAAGTTAAAAGTGAACTATAAAAATAAGTGTGTGTATTTATATATAAAATAAAGTTGTAAACATTATAGTTAATGGTGGGTTGCTGTATGAAATTCTCTAAGCTCTTATTCTTCATGCACAAACCAGAGAGGTTTTAATCAGTTTCACTTTTTTTCATGCTGAAGCCAAAATTGATTTTGGTATGACTCATACCATGCATTTGCCTTAAATATGAAATTAAGATTAGAAGAAGGTTGTATTAAACACTGTTTCACAACTGGATAAATTTGAGGATTACTGCCTCTCTGTGGGTTTTAGACAGAGAAAATGAGATTTCCCCTCTGTAAATAAAGGGAAATGTTTCACTAATAAATTAATAATTGTTATATGCATTTTTTTAATGTAAAGTTATTGTTATCTGCGTAGTTTCATCCAAAGTTGACTACTTGAACTCTCCACTACACTTCTCAAAATGTTCATAAATTTTTATGTCCTCAATTTCATCCCCCAAAGTACTAGTTTTCATAGTATTGAGGCGTACCTTCAGTCACTGGAGTTTGCTCCATTAAAGCTTTTTTTTTAATCTGACATTGTGTTAGGGCTTAAAAGCACAAGCCAAATGGTAACCTTGGTTTTAGGGCTGCATTTGCAACTTTATTAGTGGTGGTCATATGGTCATAACTGTCACATTGTCAAGCGTTCCTAGTTTGTTCTTAATTTGTCTGTACAACAAAGAAATCTGTGCCCTCATATTTTCACAGGGGCAAGTGTTCAGCTGTGTAGAGCAATCAGAAGCAGCTTGTAGAAGTCCTGATTAGATTTGCCAGGAAAACAGAGCTATTTCCACTGCAATAATATTTTCATAGGTCAGAGGCACTGCATGAATACAGCAAATATTTTTACAGTGAAAATAAACAAGTTTGTATTAGTTTTCATCATTAACCCTTTCTTTTAATGTTCACTCCTGACACACCTCACCCCTTCAATTCTCTGTGTGTGGAATGTTTCATTTATGGTTTTATTCCCATGATAATTTCTGTCTGTCTTTTCTTATTCCCTTTTATGGGAGCTTAATAAGTATATATTTGCTGTTTGCACAAAAAGAAAAAATAGTGGCTGTTTTGCCATCTACACCTTTCTTAAAATACATAAATAATTTTTGCAGCATAAAACTCTGCCTTACAGCATTAATGTGTTTTGCCTTTTGGCTGTTTACTTGCTTGCTTCTCTAGGTCATCCTTTGTAGAGATGCCTGCCAGAAAACCCTGTTCTGAACCACCTTCCCAAGTTTCTTGGTTATGATGCTTCATGCAGGACTATGCATGAAAGACAGTCTTAAAGTGAACTCTAATATTAGAGATTTTATTCCATTTCTTCATCCTCATTATGGACACCTGATTCAGATATCTTATACCAGCATTGTGGGCGTGGTCTGGGAAGATTTTACCCTAAACTACGCTTAAATGTAAACTGAAGTAAAATGACAGCTGGCAAATATCTGCAGCCATCCTTAAAAAAATAAGATAACATTCTGTTTTAAGTCAGTGGTTTATCTGCTATGTTTGCCTACGTGACTGAACTCAGATCTTTGAATTTAATCAATATTCATGTTTAGGAGTCAATAAATTACAAGAACGAAAAGGAATAGATATGATGGTAGGAAGATGTACAATAGATCCCAGATTTTTTTCACATCATAGTAGAAATTTTATGAATTTACATGATCTGAAATACTGTGGATGCATTTGTTTTTAAGAGATTGCAACTCATACCATCACACTTCAGCTTTAAGTTTCACTTGGTGTCTTTTCCTGTGCAGTGACAAATTTCTAGATGGGAAGTATTGCAGCTGATTCCAGGTTACCTACATTTTTGTTGTCCTATCAAGAAAGTAATTTTTCTGTTTTATTTTTAACCATTTTTTTGCATGGTTCCCATGATTGGAAGTTGCTTTAGTTTTAATAGTTGAAAAGTACTAGAAATGTTGCTTTTAATGATGTTCTAAGTTGATGCATGAAATGTGAAAAAAAAAATAGAAAAGGCTGGTTAAATAGCTGGCTTTTTTTTTTTGTGGAATACTTGCTGAAATGGATAAATAATCATGGTAGAGTATATTTAAAATGTTGTAAGTTATTGTAAAATTTGATGAAGGTGCAGTTCTATTCTTTCCACCTGTTTCTTTTTTATTAAATCAGAGCCACAGAATTTGAAAACACTTTTTTCCCCCTTTTTATTAATCAAATGCAGTTTGTAGGCTAAAGCACCTATTTTTACTTCTAGATTACTAAAGAGGATTTCCAGACCTTTGATCATATACTTTGTATGGATGAGAGCAATCTAAGGTAATGTATGAAGAAATGGAACAAATTCATATGGATTACTTGTAGTGATGTCTCGTAAGTCACTTTGAAGACAGATGTCACATTTTACTGCTTAGCTTGTGTTGGGGTTTCTTTGTTTGGGTTTTTTTTTTAACATGTATGTGAATGATTTGCTAATGGATGGATTCTTCACTTCTGATAAGTGTAATGAGCCAGAACTCAATGGTTTATTTGTGTGATACATGCCACTCAAGGATTAAGGGCATGGAAATTTAGTTACTTTGTTCTGTATACAGCTGATGCCTGTATAATTAGGAATGAGGATGTACTTACCGTCTTGATTGAAGTGATCTGTTTTTCTGTTGCATGGCAGTTAAAAGACAAACTGGGAACTTGGAAGGGACTAAGTATGGTGCAGGGTTTTTTACTTTTTTAAATAGAAATAGAGGGAACTCTGAAATAAGCAAGGTTGCTAGCTTGGGGAAACATTGTTTTATTGTTAGCTGTGCTCTAGTTAAGTGTACTTTAGAAAGATCTGGTTAAGTAGCTGCCTAGTGTAAAAATTTGGGTATCACTAGCAAAATTTCTACTCAATTACATACATATTGAGGATTAAGGAGCTGAATTTTAATAAACTACAAGTGTCAAAGTGCTTGTAAGGGCTACTGTAAAATTTGTTTAAGAAGGCCCAAACCAAATCACCACGACCAAAAACAAAACCTAAATAAAGACCCTATTAGTAGCACATAAGGTCTTCTAGAAGCAGCACCACTTAACTGAAATCAGTATGATTTTGTTGAATTATGTAGAATGTCTTGAATAAACTCTCTTCCACAGTCTTCATGAATGAAGGGTATGTAACACTCAGCTTGATTGCAGCATCTCAGGCAATGATGTGACAAGGCTTCCTTCTATTTTCATTTGAGTTCTTAAAGAGAAATTTGAATTAGCAATTTATATGAAATGAACTCTAGGGCAGAAAAAATGTCAGAACTATAGCAGGGATATTTCTTCTACTGCCCTACAGTTTTGTTTTAAATTGCACTGAGTTCAACCATTTTGCCTAGGAATGCCTATTTGTAGCTCTAGGAGGGCAAGCTGATTCCAGGTGTTGATGGAATGCCTGTCATATCAGAAAAGGAAGATTTGGGACATGTCTTTTCTTTAGTACCAGAGCCATCTGACCCTCTCCTGTTCGTTAAGTGGTATGCCAAAAGCCTTTAAGAAGATGGTCTCACATTTTTTTTAATAATAAAAGGCTAGAGAATTTATTGAAAAATCTGTAAATTCAAGCAGTAACTTGATAGAGGAGCTCTGATTTTTCTTCAACCAAAACCAGTACTGTGGTATCACTGCTGTTTCTAAACTATCTGAATTTAATTTCTCAAACAGAATTAATAATTAGAATTTAATTTCTTAAAAAGGATACAGTTATGACTAAGTATCACAGGGGGTTTCTTTGCCTTTTTTAGTGGTGAGTAAGTAAAATGATGAATTGGTATGGAGATGTGTAATATTCAAATAATTTAATAAGTTCTGGGAGTTCATTGTGACTGATGGTACTGAGCTGCCTTTCATCTGAACATGATGAGAGATGCATTTTAAGTGCCTTTGGGATAACAGATGACCATTTTTAAGCAAATAGGGAAAGTGCCGTCTCAAAACCAGAATGATTTATCAATGAGGGGCAATGTAGAAGGAAGAGGATGTGACAGCTGATGAAATGTTACGGTATATCAAAAAGAAAACAGGTGTAGCTTACTGATTTACCATTTTCTGTTAACTGAATGTGGTAGGATTTCACGTGAGCTAGAGGTAGTATTGAGAGAAGTTGCAGCATGCCAGTCTAAAACACTGGCTTTGAGCAGATAGGACAATCGTACTTGTACTTCTGGGAAAATACCTGGGTAATTTCCATTGCTTTTTGTTCAGTACAAGCTAAGGGTGGATGTTGAAAGCATTGACGATTGATTTGAGGAAGAACCTGATGAAGTTACTGCTGTTACAAAGCTTTTCTAAGCTGCGGGTCAAGTGCCTGACTGTTTGTTTATGCTCTGAATTCAGTTTATGTCCTCCATACTCAATTTAAAAGGACCCCACACAACAAGAAAAACAAAAACAAGCAGCAGCGTAAACTTCACAGGATTGACAGAGTCCAGACACGTTATTTTCCTGTGTTGTCTAGAAACGGTTGTGAACGTCTTGTGCTGATGCCAAAATTCTGAGGAAAATTCAGGGGAAGATTTTATTTTCTCTTTTACAGAGATTTGAACAGGAAAAGCAACCAAGTTAAGGACTGCAAGGCCAAAATTGAGCTACTTGGAACTTACGATCCACAGAAACAGCTTATCATTGAAGATCCGTACTATGTACGTGTAAGAAATTCTTTGGGTGGCTTGATTAAAAATTGTGTGAATATAGTGTATAATCCTCCCAGATCCCACAGTTGGCATGTGATATATAATCTGATGTTATACAGAGTGAAATGTTAACATCTTTTTTAATGACTTAAGAAAACTATATATTACTGTGATGGAAAGGAAAATGTTATTATGCTTATAACAGTTATTTAAATAATGCAGTGCAGTTTTCAATATTGGGTGAAACCCTCTTTGATCAGCCTCCTTTAGGAGATGATGTGATCAGGAAAGACAGAGACAAAGACATGGGCACAGGGGGTCAAAAAAGTTGGATAATACCAGCCAAGAGCAAACAATTAGACTAATATTCTTTAGTTTAAGAAACAGAAGTGGATGAAGATGCAGTAGGGTTCTATAAAATCTTGGTATCATGGGAAAAGCTGAATAAGAAATTGCTATTCATTACCCAGGAAGTAGAGAATATCAAATAGCATTAGTAGGGAGCAGGTTCAAAACAAAAAGAGGTTTGGTTTGAGTTTTTTTTTTTCCACACAGTGCTTCATTAAACTGTGAATCTCAACATGACAGGTTAGTGTGAGCATAAAAAAGGAAAATATTTAAAAGGCTTGAAAGTGAGTAGAAGAAATATGTGAAGGAAAGTCATGAAGGACTGTTGAATACAAAGTTACAGAATTTGTCTGTGGAAATTCCTGAGTTCAGACTAGAGAGATCTACACAAAAGCTATCACCAAGTATTTGCACTGTTTTTATTTTTTCCTAATGTCTGTTGTGTGCCATTACTGACAGCAGAGAAATCATTCTGCAATTTGTATTTTCTCTTTAGTCGGTATTGTTATTCTTACAGTCTTTTTCCTCTCTTCTTTTCCAGGGGAACGAAAAGGACTTTGAAACTGTTTACGAGCAGTGTCTTAGATGCTGTAAAGCATTTCTGGAGAAGTATCATTAATGCTTCACCATATAATTTCTAAAAGAAAATAATTAGCTTCTCTTGAAATACGTAAAGTTTACTTGATTGATGTATTTAAATTGTAAAATTATGCCTCTACATTCAATACTTACTCAGTTTAATTTTGTATTTCAGCTGTTCTGTCATCTAATGAAAAAATATAGAAAGGTTTTAATTGGATTACATGATCAACCATTTCGTCACACATCAGTGTAGTAATAAAGTATATAATTCAGGATAAATTTATCTGTAAACTCTTCCAGTGCTTTCTCACAAGCACTGCAGATATAACACCTTGCTTCTTTATATGCTATACCAGCTGAACTGAGGTCTTGCCATTGTGTCCTCAGTGAGTTAAATTCAATGGTAGTCTGTGAGATAATAATTGATGTGTAACTTAGGTGTGTCATCCCAGTATCATTAGGCAGCCTTTGGATGAAAGGCGTTTCATATGGAGCCTGCTAGACTAGAAGAGGTGCTGCCTGGTAGAACCAGTTTAAGTCTTCCTTTGGTCTTTTGGTCAGTTTCTAGTACACTGACACAAGCACATGTAACACAGCATTAACTTTGAGAAGAAAATATACCAGCTTAAAAGCTGAAATGGGAAATCACATTTTGTATCTCACAGTAGTAAAATACTCAAGGCCATGCAATATAATGGATGAGAAATTCTCTGTAATCCCAGTTCTTACATGAGGGTCAGACAGTATTCCCAGATTTACTCAGGAGATCGTACAGCCTGTCAAAAGTGTTGTTTGAGAGTACAGTTCAATGTAAAGACAGTCCATCTGTAATACAATACTAAGTTAGCAGAAGGCCAGTAAGTAGAAAGTTCTGCTCTTGGACGAAATTTGAATGCTTTCTAAAGTCTATGCCTGCTTGTCTGAACAGCACCTTTCCTGTCTGCCTTAGACACGTAAATGTACTGAGATCAGTAATGTAAGTGATACCATGATGATTTTCCTGTTTTGAATATTGTCAGCATTGGTATGAACTAGCATTACCACACTGTCTGTAAAACTGGATCTATAAAATTTGTTTTCTTACTTATTTAGCCTTGTTTTTGTCTCTTGCTGCCTCCCAAACTCGTAGTCTCTCTAGCTGTAACCTGCTCAACCTTCTGGGAGAGAGATGGATTTCATCAGAAGTTCATGTTATTCTTGGGGAGGTTGGAATCCCGGTGTCATTCTGTGTGGGTTGCAGACTTCACAATGGAGATTAAGTTTCTTGAGACTTTTGCTGTAAAATAGATGTGTTTGTGTTAGTGAGGTTTCTGTTTTGTGCAAAAATTTCAGCCAGACATAAAACTTCAGAACTTGCTTAGAAAAGGCAGATGGTAGAGGGAATATTTAAATACAGAAATCAGAATCTTTGTGCATTGCTGCATTACCATCAGTTTTGACTTCTAAAAAACAAGCTAGGAATTGCAAGCTAATAGCTGTTCCACTTCTCAGGGACAAAGAGTAATACACTATTTCAGATCCAATTAAGTACTGACTCTGTAAAAACTATTTTCTATTTCTTTTATGAATGTTTTGACAAAGTAAATGGGGGAAGATGACAGGCAGTTAGGGACAAAACATCCTAAATGTGGTTCGATGCACTGACCTCAAAGGTGGAAGTATTTAGACATGATCTAATGTTACTCCCTGCCAGAATGACCATTTCAAATATTCCAGTGAAAGTAATATAACTCAAAAGATAGAGAACATGATGGTTTGTGCTTTCCCATCCATGGCTGTGTAGGAATTCAGCTTATGGTTTCCTGCATATTAAAGCTGAGATTGAAAGGTCTTAAATCTTTATCTTTGAGCTGCTGGGGTAGCAAAGGAAATAAGAGGATATGGTTGTTTACCTTCACTAGGCTTAGGAATCTTCCTGTAAAGTGATACTTGGTCAAAGCTCTTTGTGTTAAATTCAGTTCAGATTTTAGAAGTTTCAGCCTTGAGACAGATTTTCAGCAAGTAATCTATTGACTAAATAATTCACCACCTCTACTAGGAGGAATAAGCTGGTTGCTTTATTTTCTAATTAGTAGTTTTTTTATGGAAGAGGGGAAGGAGCACTATGGTATTTTATACAAATTTGTAGAAGCCCAGAATACAGAACAGGGATTTCCTTGGGGAAGGACAGTTGCACAGAACCATTATTTGGGTTCAAAGAGAAACAGTGAACACAGGATTAAGACACAAATTATGTATCATACAGATGACTAAGCACTCACATCCAAAATACCACTCATGAAAAATGTAATTTTGAATGAAAAAATACAGAACTGACTCCTATCTCCCTCCCTGCCCCCACAGCTTGTTTTATTTTAGGTAGTAAAGACAAGACTCAAAAAAAAAAAAGTCAGCTATAGTATAGGTGTATTTTCTGTCAGCATACTGACTTCTGCTATACCTAGAGAAAACTTCTCTGGGATTAATTTATTTATATTACTTGCTTAAATCATTAAGTTGCTATTTCCCTTTTACAAGGAAATTTTCTAGGTTTTTCTTTAGCCAGATTTCAGGTATCCTAGTAGAAAAAGAAAGCTCTACAATATTTTAAACTCCCATGTTAAGTATTGGGCTGTGATCTATTTAGTGGAACCACAGTGAAGCACCGTTCCACCCACATTTACCCTTATGCAGATGAGCAGCTTTAGTGAATCCCATAGAATTTGATTCCTTTTAAGAACTAAGTTTTCTGCAGGCATGCATGATATCCATTGAGACGTGGAACTTCAGCATTTAGTCATCACTGAAAGCAAATAAAAATAATGTACTTCCCTGCTAAATACAGCCATGTTCCAGGATGGGATTTTGTACTTCCGCCATTTTCTCTTCCAAACAGTTAGATGCTGAAGGCTCTGAAGTGTCAGTTTCCAGAATCTCAGCTCCTGTAATTCTCAGGGTGGGGAGAATTGTGTTTGGTTTTGGATTTACATTTTGTGGTTCAAATTGAGGATAGAATGGAAACTATAAATGCCCGTATTAAGATAAAAGTACCTGTGATTCATTGTAGTGGGTTGACCCTGGCTGGATGCCAGGCATCCCCCAAAGTGCCTCTCTTGCTCCCCTCTGCAACTGCACAGGGGAAAGAAAATAAAATGAAGGGTTCATGAGTAGAGATAAGAACTGAGAGATCATTCATCAAATGCCATCATGGGCAAAACGGACTCAACTTGAGGGTAATAAACAAATTTATTACCAACACATTCAGAGCAGAATGATGAAAAGTAAAATAAGACCTTAAAAACATTTTTACTCCAGCCCTCTCTCCTTCCCAGCTCNGCCAGCACATCCATCCTGGAGCCGTCTGGCACTGGCTCTGCTGGACACTGGAAGAGGCTTCTGGCAGCTGCTCACAGAAACCACCTCTGTGGCCCTCCCACTATCAAAACCTGGCCATGCAGACCCAATACATCCATTTATACACTGCACATAAACATTTTCTTCCTGTTTGAGTCATTATACTGTGACAACTGATTTAATATCAGATTTAAGAAAAAAAGAGAAAAGTGTATCTAACTCCTCAAAAATTCTACAATACTAAAAGTATTTACTGGACATTTTCTGACAGTATTTCTGACTTGCAGTATCGTGATTAGACTGCAGATTATTAAAAAACAAACAAAAAGCCCATCCCCAAAAACAAAAACCCCAGAACAACTGTTAGTCTTAAAAAATACTCCATTTTATAATGCTGTAGAGAACTGGAGCAGCCTTGTGGTCTGGGCATTTTGTGGGTTTGAAACACACAGATCTGTCCATCCTCACAAATCCAGGGTGTCCAGGTTACTGAACTCTGAGGTGAGTACACCTTTCCTTCTTGTACCTGTGAACTCTTAAGTGGAAAGAGTTTTAAGCGTCGATAAATGATGGTAGCTACCAGAAGGTAGTTTGTTTAGCTGGATACAGTGAACAGAAAGCAAACAGAACAACGTAATACCAAACACTTTATTACTTACACTTGTTATTTACAGTATTTACATATTGCACGTTTGCTGGAATGTTTTATACATATATTATATAAAGTAAATTAATGGCAGCTTGTGTTTGTGTACAAAATCCATGCTCCGCTGTCCCGAAAAGTATGTCTACTTGGAATTACGTTCCTGTTTGTCATGCAATTTGTACTACAGGGTACAATGTGACCCCAATGCAAGTCTGTTTTAACCAAACTTTTAAAAAATTGCATAAGCATGAAGAATATCAAGTGACCACAACTACTGTGGAGCAGATCTTTAGTAGTTCTAGATATACAAACAAACATTCCTTAAAACTGTAGAATTAAGCAATAGAACATGAATTTTCTTTGTGAAATATCTGTGTTTACATCATTTTTGGCAGCATTACACATCAATTGTAGTGTGTTTTTCAAAGTATGGAGCATTAAATACTACTGGTAGTTATGCTACTGTAAAGAATGTCAATCTGCAAACTGTTGATGACATACAAAATGCACATTAAAAGAATTATGGGAAGTAGTCTGTCAATCTGCAAAAATAAATCTCTTGTTCACAATGGAGTTTGCTAAAAGGTAGTAAGTTCTATTTCCCTGTTGGTTTCCAAGGCACTTCTCTTGGTTCTTGGTGTTTCTTGTCAAGGTAATAACATCTGGTGGATTAAAAGAAAGAAGAAAATTGCCTCTCATCATTTTTATACTCACATATATGTGTTTAAGAATGTGTTTATCATAGTGAAAATAGTAAATAAAACTGGAGAAATCAGTAATAACTTTGGAAAGATCAGTAGTGAATTTCAGATTTAGCTCAGTTCATGTCAGCCTGACTGTTAATCAAGGCTGAAATTCTGGAAAGCATCACTTTTTTTGATGGTTCATTTTTGGTAGGCAAACTAGGAAAATCCAGTTCTACCTTTTCAAAATGTGCTCATAGTTAAGTTTGGCCTGTTCCAGTGTCTGCATCTATGAAGTCAAAAAGTGAATAAACCTCAGGAATAGCACTAACAAATTGCAAAATGCTGTTTAAATGCCTTGGTGTCAGGAGCTGTTGATGGGGTGTCCAGTTTGAGGAATCTAGGAAGGATGTGATGTTTCACTGGGCCCATTTGTGAACAAACTTGGATTCATATAAACAAGAAACAAAAGTAAGTAACTTTTTTAGATTCGACTGTATAAATACAGCCCCTGGAATAAGCCAACACTGATCCACCACAAACTAAGTAGGAGCTGCAGTGGTTCCATTTGCTGCCTATTCTATTAAGTCTTCACAAAATAATTTCTTGGAATGAAATTACAACCATGCCTATGACAGTGATAGCAAAATCAGAGATACAAAATTATGGGTTTCCACACTGCTTATGCATGTATTTTGTCTCTATTCTAGAACAAAGGTTGAGCAGTGAAGGTTTTCAAAACCCTACTCCCCCACACCTTTAAAGCTTACAAGGAAATGTAGTGTAACTGCATATACACATATGCAGAAGTCTGTCCTCTTCTAGACAGGTGACCTCTTCTAGATATTTTCTGGACAGGCAAACACTGAATACTGCAAATCTGTCCACCCAGTTTCATGTGTTTCTATGCCTGTTATTGTTCTTTTTTAGAAGTAAAAACTGTACAATGTCTTTTCAGTCAGCAGAACTGCACAACTGAAAGACTGTTACATACAAACAGATTCAGCTGAAGCTTTGGTGTCTAACAGCCATCAAAAATTCATGGGGGAGATAAAAAACAGTGGTACTCTGATACTAGAATTCTGTTGATGATATTTTTCACAGGTAAACTTTCATATTTTCTGCCTGAACATAGGTAACTGTCTTTCCCATGATCAGTGTGAATTCTCTTGATACTCAGAGTTTCTCTACATTTTCTACTGCTCAAATATAATTTGTAATAGAATCATTTGAATGCAAAGTCAGTTGGACTTGACATAATCCATTGAAAATCAAGCTATTGGTGCATACAGAAATACTTGTTAGTAGTATTTAAACATTTAGTTTTGCAATTTTTGAAAGCTATTAGGAAATGTAATAATGTTACAGAAAAGTTTAATGTAATCTAGGGGTTTTTTCTGGCTTTGCAGATAGGACAATTACTTTTATTTTTTTTTTAATATCCTTCCTCAGAGGGGAAACTGATGTAAATTCTTCTTGTCTTGCATTTTGATCTGGCTTATTTTCTGTATGTATGCTCCTACTGTACCCTATTTAAGCTATAATGTTAAAAAGTGATGTTTAGAAGAAATTAACATGCTTTTGGTTTGATCAGCGTGTGGTACAACTTACAAGTTAAACACTGAAAATGTAATGAAAACTTTTTTCATTACTAATGGGAATATGCAGCTCACTGGGGGTGAAAAACAGTGGATAGGATGCTCATTTGTCATCTCATCTACACCTGCTTTAGTATGGGTAACTTACAGTTTTGTATCAGCTAACTTACATTTTCTAAACCCCTGACATTTTCAGAAACCCTGGAACAGACCCCAGATTTTTAGCACTGATAAATCTGTTCTACTTTTTAAAAGAAGTTTGTATTTCATATAGTCTATTATTTGCATTAATCTAAGAAAATTAGGCTGGAACTTAGCTGAAGGATGACAGTCTTAGTGGAGATCGTGAATGCAATTTGACCAAGCCTCTGTTGAGAACATAGGTAATTAAACAACTCCCCAACCAACTGTGCTAATTTATAAAAGCACAAATGAAAGCTATTGTAAAGGTATGTTACAGCTTTCCAAATTTGATTCTAGGAAAAAGCTAATCTATATGAGAAGAATTTAGTGGTTTAAATACCAATATAAACTTTAAATACTGTGCCAGTAGGATTTTGTAGCAGAACCTCCCCATGCTTACATAAAAAAATTCTTTTCCCAAGTGTGCACACCCAGGTGGAATTCTGCTGTAATGTGATCACAGAGATCCATGCATTGAAGATGATGAAGCTCCTAATGTTCCATCTGGTGCTAGCCACAGACATCCCACAGCAAGGAAAACTACGAGTTGCCTTTTAGTAAACCTGGACAATGCCACACTAGTAACCATGTACACTGGCTGCCTTTAAACTCGAAGTAGTAGTTCTGATAAAAGTCTTAAATTAGTTAACCTGGGAACCACTTCCTGGCACTAAGAAGAGGTGACTGAACATTCCCTGAGCAGCTGTATAAGACAGATCAAGCTATACTTTCTGGGGAAAAAAATGCCTTCACTGAATAATACACAACTCCCTTATCTTTATTTCACCTTCACTTTTATGGAATTCAAGTGTCTGACATTTCTTGAATGCACTCGATGTTACTCTGAGTAAGCAGCAGTCTTAGGGAGGATGCAATTAAGGGCTGTTGTTTCCATTGTTACAAAACACTTAAAGCTAAATTCAAGTGCCCAGATCTTGGTTTAAGAATAATTTGAAAAAATTGATACATAATATGGTGTAAAGAAATGGCATTTGTAGTGGGGTATTTCAGTTTTTTCTTCATGTAGTTTAGGTTTCCAACTTTATCTTGTATTTTCAGCATTTTTCACATACATTACTAATATGGTCAATACATCTTGAGGAGTTTACACAGGTTTTTATGAGTTCCAAAGGAAATTTCAGGTTTAAGCTTATTAGGAATTTTGCAAAGAATATTTGACCTGTATGTGTATCTGCATTTTAAGGAAACAAGCAACTGGTAGGTTTCTTGAACACATTTTTTTAGTATGTAAACCTCATTTTCTCTGCTTAGCCCAAGACTCCAACTGCTTGCACCACTCTTGTATTTATTAGTGTAAAAGTGTGTAATTATTTTTACTTTGTTTATTTGAAATAACTGTGGATGCTTTAAAAAAGTTTTAAAACCCCCATTAATAGTTATCAGCACAGAAATCAGGAGAAATCTTCAAAACAGAAGTATGTAATAATGTGTGATAATGCAGTCCTTAGTCCCCGAACTACTCCTCAGAGTACAAGGAGTTTTCAACGTAAGTTATGGTATCAGTGTTGGTCTCTAGCAAACATGTGAAGAACAGGTAATGGAAAAGGGAGGGCACCAACAGTAGCACCTGCGGTTTTCAAACAAAAAAAGTAAAATCTGTATCACTGTAGCCAAAGTGGCTGTGACAAATGCTGTCAAAGGAATTTTCAGATTCATCACTGTCTGTCACAAGAAATGCTCATGATGTGAATTGTGAACTTTATTTAGGTGAAGACCTTGGGAATTGTGTTCCTGGCATCTCTTACCTACTGCACATGTGGACAGCGTAACAGTTGTGGGATGTATCTGCATGGAGTGGAGCAAAGCGAGCACGGAATATGGTAACTACTAGGAAGCTGGCAGAAGAATGAGGCTGAAGAACAGAACGAGAAAAAGGAGCATCAAGGACAGGACTCTAGCATAGCTGTGCTGACCATGAGAAAGGGTTACAGAATAAAATTAATCAGAGATGGTGCTGGTGGCAGCCAGGGAATACAGCCTGGATGGCTGACTGGAAAATAAAAAAGGTCTACTGCAAGATGTGATAATACAAATCTGCTGCTCTGGATTCACTCATGCAATCTCAACAAGTTGAAGGGCTGTTTCTGTGTCCCTGCATTGCTCATGTCTGTAGGACAGGCAGAAGGGGGAAATACACTCTAAAAAAAAAGAGAAGATGGAGCTCAGTTACACATGTATAGAATAAATGAGAAAAAGTGAAGGCTCCATAAGACACATCGTACCATAAATGCACATGTGCCCACTTATGTGTTGTGACAGTAACAGATGTCTAATTCCTGTTTTCACATACTATGTTCTTGTTTGATCTTAGCTCTGAGTTTCAATAAAGCTGTGCTAGTACAAAATGCATTTTAAGTACAAATAAAAATAAATTTATCTTTTTTTCTTCTCTCCAAATTGATCTCTAAAAATGGATAGATGTCCACAGATCTGAAAAATACACCAAAACTACCAGTTTGCCAAAGTAACAGTCCATCAATAGCCCAGCCCACTTACAAACCTGAAATGAAACAAGAATCGGCTACTGAACAAAACAGGAACCCAAATTTGTTTCACACAAATGCAGTGATGTAGTGGAAAAGCTCTGAGGAGAAAAGAGGCTTCATCTTACTGAGACACCTGTGCATCTCCAGATGCATGTGGTAGAGGATAAGCCTTCCTTTCTGCTAATCGAGGCTGCTTAAGGAGTCTACCACTACGGATTTGTGTCTGTGTGAAAAAGCGGAGAGTTCTTGCTGACACCAAAACACACCTGCTAGTTGAGCAAAGGTGTTGTTTGAGAGATGGACATTTTAAAATAGACTCCCAGCTTGAGATGTGAACTACTTTAGTTGCTATTCCTTCATATTACAAGTTCACGTTTACATGACAGGTTGTGAAGATACAGATAAAATTTTCTAAAGAAAGGGAAAAAAGAAGTTCATACTCTGATGTATACGCTGATTGGTATTGGTAATAACATTATTCACCTATTTGCAAAGTTAAACAAATTGTGTCTCATTGACTTGTAGCAACTTTTCATGAAATTGAACAGGTCCATCATGTTTTCCTGCAGTCGTGTTTTCTTTAGATTAAATAATCTTAATTCCTGTAACTGTTCTTGTATACCAAGTTTTCTAGGCCTTTGGTCATTCACACTGCTCTTCTCTGGACTCTTACAAGAAGAACCCACTTCTCTTCAAGTGTGGTGCCCTTAATTAAATATAGTATTCCAGTAACAGTAATTATGTCAGGAGTTTCATAAACAATGATTCTATTTATAAATTCCAGTATTGTTTGACTTTCTTCAAGTGTAACACTGCTGACTTGCTTAGTTCGTGGTCCACAACAAACTCCATGTTTTCAACAGCACTATCTAACCATTCACCAAATTCCATGTATTTCTGCAGTTGAATAATCCCATGTGACTTCATCTGCTCTTTATCTGTTATCCTGGTTTTAGACTATTTGGCCTATTTTCCAAGATTAATTTCAAGGTTGTACTGTATCATAGTTGCTTCTCCTATAATACTGAAATACATAAATACAGTATTCTGTCACCCAAGTTATTAATGAAAATATTAAATATCAAACCCATAATGAAGCTGCGTGACACTGCTCAATCCATTTTTCCAGTTTTGACAATGAAGCACCAACAACTTACTTATGTATCTTTTTCCAGTCATTTTTACATTTATCTTGATCCTATTTCCCCAGCTTGCTTGTGAGAGTGAAGTGCAAAACAGTGTAAGTGCTTTAAAAAAATAAAATGTTTAATATGTATTACTTTTTGTCACTGATTCCTTCTACAAGATGTGTGTTTTACCACAGAGTTAAAGCATCTTGGTTTGACAGCATTTGTTACTGACAAATCTACATGGTTATTAGTTCTCCCTTTGTCCAGGATCACATTTTATCTCAGGTAAAGGCTGAGGGCAGAATTTAAATTAGTCCTTCTGTATTCTTATGTTACCGTTCTCTAAAAATACAGATAGTTTGGCAGTACTTTTTGGTTCAGTTGATTGGCTTTTGTTTTTATTTTGGTGCATGATGAAATTTCCTAAGTATTTGTGAGAAATAGAAGCACATCTAGGCACAAAAGGAGGGAACGAACCGACAGACATGAGAGGTGTACACAAGGAAATCCCAAAAAATCCAAATAGCTTGAAGTTTATCAATGCTACTATCAATACATTTTAATGGAATGACTAAAAAAGCACCTGTGACCTATCTGCATTTATGAAGCTTTCCTGTGTATAGCTGTGTATATATTAACTCATACTACTGAGTACAGCACCGATCTACAGCTGCACACATAAAAGGGCGGCTGCTGCTGCCAATACAGGCAATTGTGTACTGAGTAAACTCTTGAAAAATAAGCCACAGCTGTTGTGTTTTGTTCTGTAGCAACAAATTCACTGATACTATCTGTATGCTGCTATAAATAATTCACAGATGATGCACATGGACGTTTATGTAATGACTTCCAGTAGGGGGTACCCTTTCCTTAATGCCAAAATTTGCCAGATTAAGCCAGTTACTTCAAGTCCTCTGGGAGGGGAATACCTTATCTAAAGGACAGTTGTTATTATATTCCCATGAATTTTCATGTATGAAAATTAACATCCACTGCTTTGCTATGCAGTGGAATGTCATTTCTGCCAAGAAAAAGCTTACCTTTATCCTTCCATGCACATAGGGCTTACTGCCAATCGAGTAAGAAGCCTGGCACATCTTTTATAGTCTGTATGAAAAAATAGAGCATGACTAGATTACCAAAGTAATCAACTTTGCCTTTAAAAATCAAAATTAAAAATGAAAATGGTATCAGCACGCAAATTAGTGTCATAGCAAAGTTCAATGAATACCTTAGTTTGCAACAGAATAAAAATCATCTCCCTTGACTTAAAAAAGGAGCATGTAAAAATTGTGTAATAACTGAAAGCCGTGTCTAATGGCACGTTTAACTACACAACTGACTTCTGCACATGTTCTATCTGTAAACAAACAGCATGAATGTGCTTGGAGGCTCTCCAAGTGTATGTATGTGTATAAAAATGTATACATCTGTGCCTCTGCTTCTGTGCGGGATCTAAACATGTGACTGTAGTATTTCCATATTAGAGAAAGCATCAATAGGGCTCATCCACCTTTGAAATCCAGCTCTCAATGAGCAAGTCTGTCAATTTAATATTAAGTACTGCCACTCTCCAATAGATTTTCTTCCTGGGAAAGCAGTTAAATGAGACAAATAACATCTTCTAATCATACAAGTGTTAAGTCCAGCCCAAGTAGATAACCAAATCATAAACATTCATAAGAGTATGCAGTTTTATCTTAAAACTAGTAAAATTGTTTTTTCCACTGTAGTCCTATTGTTAGTTGTTCATATTTTAGGTACCTTCAACTTTTTGATGCATTCATAGTAGGAGACAGAACCAATGCGAAACTAAAGAAATTAATCAAAAGGGTTTTTTCATCTACATCAAAAACTGAAAGAAGTATTGTGAAAGTTGGTTATGGACAGATGGAAAAGTAAATTATTTTTCAGGTGCCAATGCTGCCACACTGTACAAAGTACTAGAAAGTATGCCAACACAGTGCTTTTGTACTGGCTACCACCATGCTGCAGCATCACAGACGCTTCTAGTTTCTTTGCTGTTTGGCCTTCAGATTTCTACATAGAAGGAACAGTATAATTTGAAGTCAGGGTATTATCAAAAAGTAACATTGTTCTGTGCATGAAGAATTAAAGCAAGCTGTTCATCTCATTTTCCTAGAAGAAAGTTACTTTAAAGAGATGCTAGTCAATCCAGTCCAGTAACTGATGTTGAATTTTGTTAGGCATTATTTTATTAATGAGTAACTACATCTAATGTTTTCTATAGAGATGAAATGTTAACAAATTATCCAGACATTGTTGGTGGATATGTCACCTGGCAGGAGGAAAAGGCTAATTTAAAGCCTTTAAGGCCAACTAGTCTTTAGCTTCACAGCTTGGAGTACTTCACTAATACTCGGAGTATTAGTGCTGAGACAAACAATATTTGTGTTGTGATCCTTATGAAAAAGGTAACATGACCATTGCTTCTTCAGAACAGACAAATTATGAACAATTTACATCGCCACCCATGTAAACAGAACGTGATCTGGCTACCTCTCATCTAGAAATCCTTGTCTTTCCAAGGAATTCCTAATCTGAAGCCTTACAAATAGAGAAAATGTCCACAATTCTTACCAAATATGCCTTTAAAATGCACTGGGCTGAAATATTTATTAATACTTGAAACTTGGAATCTGTAACTCTTGTTTCTATTCCCAGCTCTGCTACTGACCCAACTGGTTGACCTCAGACAAGTAAAATAAAGTGTGCTTCCCTTCTAAAAAGGCTGTACTAAAATAGGATCTGCTTACTCAACAGGTCCACCTCAGTATGAATCTGGAGTCACATCTACTGACAAATAAATGTCAATGTTTAATTCTCTATGCCGACAACAGTGATGAGGTATCATAAGCTGCATTTGTTTAGCTGTGTCCATCAGCACTTTTCTTTCTAAGCCTTATGAAGTTATACTTTTGTAATTCACTGAAGACAAGGATTGCAAAGATTCATTGTCAACATCACTGGTAGATTGGTAGCTGAATAGTCAAAACAGAAAATGTCTATAAAAAGTGTCCTACCTAAATAACCAATGAAAACTAAATAACCCCACCTGGATTTGTGATCCTATCTTGAATTTACAGCACTAGAAATTAAATATGAGATATTTGGGAGGGGAGTTATGTTTCTGTGAGAAGCAAACACTTGGTTTGGAACCCATGAGACAAATACATCAGTACCTAAGGATGGAGTGTTTACAGCCATTCTACACAGTATATCTGCAATGAGAAAGTTCTATTTCCCTTTTCCTCTCTGTAATGCTGATGCTGTTCTAGAAATGCTGTAGAGGATACTTAGTACATTTCAGAGCACTCCACATTTTTCTTTGAAGGGAATGCACTCTGTATCACTACTGATATTTGATAGAGCTAATAAATTTTAGAGTTTCCTCTTGTTTTAGGGAAGTCTCTGCTTTTGTTACTTACATGCTGGGATGGTGCAGTCCCTTGTATTGTGATAAAGCCGATGAAAGTGTTTGCTACATTTTGGGCTAAAGTAGAGTGGACCTGAAATATAAAGAAAAACTAAGTTATGAATCAGCACAGCTCACAGGTGGAGTTTTGCAGCTTATAGTATGTATGTGAAATATGGATACCAATGCAAAATTAAAACATACCTGTTAAATGCTTCAAGAACTTGTCTTTCATTCTCAGATCTCTGGGAACTATTTCTGTTGCACAGAAAAAAAAAACAACAAACAGTTACTCTGCTGCACTGGAACTATGCTTGCCAAGCATAGTATGAGGACAGGGAATACTCTGTCCAGCAAACATCACCACTATGTCTTGACAGATGCACAGAGGTCAAAAGCCCTTTGCATACAGTAGGCCAAATTGCAAGAATTTGCTTTACATAGGGAGACCCTGTAAAATGCTCTGTGAAACACAGTGCTGATGAAACAATGTCTGTTAGGTGAGAGATCATTTATGACAGTGGTTATTAACTAAGAGTCAGATTTTAGCTCTCTATGAACTACATTATAAAGTTTACCTAGATTTAAATTCTTTCATATTACACGAGTGGTAAAGACCCAAAGACATATTCAAGTTTGGGGTTGTGTCTTCTAATTCTCTTAGGCAAATGCATCCACTATTCCGTGCCAGGTATGTCTGCAGAAGCACTGTTGTGCTGTAATCATGAAACTGGATTGCTCTACTTACAGGAATCTTCCCCCCCGCCCCCCACCCCCGCCTTAGCAGTAAATAAAATTCACAGGAAACGATTCCAAGCAAATTGCTCTCTTCTGGCTCCCTACGTTTGTGGTTTACCACCTTGTGTTTTGTGTTCAGCAGATGGCAAAATGAAACTGGTTTACTGAAATCCATTTTAGCCCTAACCTCTGCTTGTGACTTCCTGATTTACAGTTATCTTTGATTGCTTTCCGTTACAAACTCTGTGCTGATAGCTTAGTGCTGATTGTGTATGATACACTATATGGTGCCTTATTTACTTGACCATAAATGCGTGAGCAGCCTTTTTCATTCCCCTGGCACCTCTTATCAGATATAAAGCAGAGAGCATTTCCATCCAGATCTGACCCACTTGTGAATTTAGACACTTCTCGAAAGTCACTCTTCATTTACTTCTAACTTTAGTCAGTGTAAGTAAAATTGACCTTATCCTATTTGACTTAATTATGTCATGAAGAGCATTAAAAACACACATGCTTCACTCAGAAATTTCCCATGGGACAGGCTCTCTAGGAAAGTGGTGCCAAAACCAAAATGAAAGACTCTAACTAGTAGTTCCTTTTTGGAGTTGCTGGGAAAAACTCCATTATAATAAGAGAATGAAAAATCCTGCTTCAGAATAAGTAACAGTAACAACACTACCAACTAGTCTGCTCTGAAGGAGGATTATTAATTTCACAGATAACGGTTCCACGCAAGCCAGATGTTTCGAACCAACAGGGTGACCAAAACTACGCCCACGTTCCTAGATGAGATTTAGTGTTGTGCAGATCATGGTTCCCTGCTTAGTCTGGCCTCTTTGACTTTTCAACATTTGTAAAAAAAAATATTCTTTCCTGCGTTGACTTTAAGTAGAACAAAATTGTCTTCTTCTGTATATTCATTAATTATCCAAATGGAGAAGAAACATCTTCGTGATAATCACCAATAAATGCAAATTGCGAGGGTACTTGAGTATGAATGAGAATGACAAAAAGGTACAATGAAGCTTTATGAGATCAATGAAGACAACATAAATAAACAAAATACTATCAAAATGAAAGCCCGTTTGGGAAAAGGTGAATAGATGTTTGCTGGAAAATATTCAGAAAGTCACTTTCAGTTGGAGGGGTCAGATGAGCAGCAGTAACGCTGTAAGGGCTTGGGAGTGACAGGGAACACTAAATTAGTCATGGCAGCAGGAAAAACTAAATCAGGTTTCAACTGGACACACAGCAGTACATCACCAAACTAAGTAGTAACTATCATTCACCATGTGTACTTCTGGACTGCTCTATGCAATCCTGAACATCTCATGAACAAACCTGTGCTTTCACTGGAGGTTAGAGAAGAGCCAGTCAAACGAGCAGAAGGATGACTACAGGAGTGTCCCAAACTGGTCACAGTGACAGAGGAGTACTGTCTCAGTTCCCTAGTATTTCAAAGGTGCTACCTCTGAAGCACAAGAGGAACTAACAAGCAAGGTGAACAATTTAGTGAAGCTGAGCGGCAGGGAAGACTTCTATAAGTAAGGTCTTTAGGACATACTACAGTCCTGCAGAAAATCTCACTAGGGTCATTTGCAAGAAGCACTTAAACCAAGCACATGATAATAAGTGGTAACCTTCCAGGAAAAAGCGTTTTCATCCCTTGTTTCTTTGATCTCAGTCCATTTCAGTCTCTTCCCTTATTAATAGGTTTTGTTCACAGCCACAGGAAGTTGACTTTCAGTTGAGTACATTATCCAGAGAGTAAAAGACTCTGAGAAGTGAATGGAGGTTTTCTACCCCAAATTTGCCATCTGTGTCTGCTTCTGATACCAAAGGGAATCTGCGGGTATTCTGAGTGGTGAATTCTTATCCAAAATTAGAAACCTGTTATCTCATTCACCAAAGCACCCTAGGGAAAAAAAAATGGACTGTGACTTACCAGCTCTCTGCTCGTCCTGGTATCCTCCGTAGTCAGCCACTTCCCTTCGATCCAAGTTATAGTCATGCTTGGAGAAGTACTGCATCCCACTGTCCTTCTCCAGGTGGTACCTTTTCAGTTCCTGAATGATCTCCATGATGAGATTTAAGAGACTTTGCTTGTCCTTCAAATCTGCGGAGTCTGTTTTCTCTTTGCAGTATCCTGCTGAGAGCATTAAGAGTACAAGCCCCAGCAGCCCAGAAGACCTCAGTCCACTCATTGCAGTCCGACCTGAAGAGTGCATGAGGGAATGAAGAGGAAGGATCTGCGGCTTACTGGAGGTCTTCGTGTTTCACTGCAAGAGAAAATTGGGGTGGGTCGAAGGTGGGGAGACTCGTGGGGGTGAAATCGTTAACACTGGCGGAGGAAAGAGCGGTGACCGCCTCGCAGGTTACACAAGGCGGGGGCACAGACCGCCCCGGGCTGCCGGGGGCTGGCGGAGCGGAGGGTCCGCGGGGCCCCGCAGCTCCCGGCCCGCGGGCAGAGCCGCCCCAGCGCCGCGGNGAGTGCATGAGAGAATGAAGAGGAAGGATCTGCGGCTTACTGGAGGTCTTCGTGTTTCACTGCAAGAGAAAATTGGGGTGGGTCGAAGGTGGGGAGACTCGTGGGGGTGAAATCGTTAACACTGGCGGAGGAAAGAGCGGTGACCGCCTCGCAGGTTACACAAGGCGGGGGCACAGACCGCCCCGGGCTGCCGGGGGCTGGCGGAGCGGAGGGTCCGCGGGGCCCCGCAGCTCCCGGCCCGCGG
>VYZQ01036368.1:65906-77016 GCA_013400655.1 Mystacornis crossleyi
ATCAGCCACTTCCTGGGAAGCAAGGCTTGAGTATGCACAGCAGTTGCTCTGGAAGACAAGCATTGTAATAATGAATGCTTTTGCATCTGAGCAGATATCACATGGTATGGAATATCCCTTTGGACAGCTTGGGTCTGCTGTCCTGGTTGTTTCCCCTCCCAAGATCTTGCCCACTTGGAGAGACAGTTTTGATTCTGTGCCAGCACTGCTCAGCAGTAGCCATAACACTGGTGTATTATCAACACCTTTCTAGATACCAATATGTTGCAGTGGGGTCTCCGCAACTTTCCCAGGAGACAGTCGGGGTCCGTGGAAAGAATCAGGAACAATGTTTTTGATAGATGTCCATAGAAGTTCTTTATTCTCCCAGCCACCTCATGGCAGGGCGCTCCAGCACAGAATACTCCACAAGCCCTCCAGAATCATGTGCACACCCACCTAAGTACAGGATTCTCCCGCAGGATACATTTGAAATGGCCAATAGGGGACAGGATTTGGGTACATGTGACCAGGGACAGGGAAAACTGGTATGTCCCAGGGTAGACTCCCATCCCAGGGCCCATCCCCCCAGCAGAGGAAAACCTCCTCACCAATACAAAGCATAGCACTGTGAGGGCTGCTGTGGTGAAAATGAGCTCCAGTTCAGTCAGATCCAGTATAAAGATAAAAGATGAACTTCATTTAAAAAGAGCTGCCTCAAAATCTAGACTAATCTGCAAAAGCTCTATTTTTTACAGATGTGATCTCTGTCTTTAAAACTGAGCTTTGGGTAGCTTTAGACATATTTGACAGTGTAAATGGGATGAGGTCATTTTGATTAAGGATTCTAGTTTAAATCTGAAGAATTGTGACTTAAACCTTTTCTATTATGTCAGTTATAGTCCTCCTAACTCTAAAAGGATGCTGTCTCTAAGGACATCTGTTCTTTTCCACTCTCTTTTTTCCACCCAACTTAACAACACTCGTACAGCTTATCCTCAGCTGTAGCCACAGAGAAGTCATTCAAAACATCAGACAACAAAAGAAGCTGGATCAGAGTCTAAGAAGTTGCAACAGTTCAGTTTAGCACCACTTCATCTATATATCTTAAAAACAACAGTGTTGTGGATGAGACAAAGTTGTAAAGTACATCTGAATCATCAGAATGGGTGCTTTCTTTTAATGGGTGGTGTAGAGGCCTAGAGACTGCGCACAGTCCTCTAATTACTCCTGCTTGTTCCCCATGCTACATGAATTAGTGTACAGCCCATAGTCGTGCTGATTTCCCAGAAGTGTGACATCTTCTCCCATAATGCAGCTGTCTCATCACTCCCTTATTTATGGCATCATAAATAGCGTCTTCAGCCCTGTTTCAATGATTACCATCATGATTACCATGATGATTTTGATTTGATTACCATATCTCTCCTGACCACGTCACCCTGCTTCCTTTGCTTACCACCCATCTCTGATTTCCTCATCTGATTGTTGATCATCACCTCCTTTCTCCATCTTTCCTAGCTGAAAGCTCTCCTCAGTAGGTTGGCCAGCCAGTTGGCAAAGACAGTTTTGCCCCACTTGCTCAGGTGGTTCTTTATCTTCCTAGGAGTCCTCAAATCCTCAAAAATAGTCAAGAAAGCTTAATTCCTGATGATGATACCAGGTCTCCAAACAGTTGTTTCCTCACAGGATCCTTCCAAACCTCCTTGAGCTCTTCCCTCTCACCCAGGAGGATTACAGAGAAAGAACCCTGGGCCACCATGCCCTTGACCATTGCCCCAAGAGCCTTGCAGTCATGCTTGGTACCTTCTGGGTCTTCCCTGGTTATGTCATTACTGACCAGCATGTCCATGTCATTGGAGCAATCAGGAGAACAGTGTGAGGGCTGGACAAGTCATGACAGTCTCCTGACAACATCCTGGGTCCCAGGCCCCATCATACAGTGGGAACTGCAGTTACAAAAAAAATCATCCTTGTTTTCACTGCAGAGCCTCATTTCTCTGGGCACACTTTATCCCCACTGAGTTGCAGGCAGGCTGTATCCATAGTGACAGAAGATCATTAAGGTGTCTAAAAGATATGTAACACTTAAAGGCATACTTTAAAGAAGGTCTACTAGTCAAGGAAGCAGCTTTTGCCAGTCTGAAGAGGGTGTCTGTGCTCAGAGCTGCTGGCTCGATGTTCTCCAGAGATGCTCTACTGTTGCGGTGCATGCGCAGCCACAACGTCCACACAAACAAAGCACTGGTGGTCAAGCACCCAAGGCACCGAGGTTTAACATCTCAGCCAGGGCGAGTTCCCATAGTCCCTGGAGAACGTTGTTTTGCATATGGTTCCACCATAGGTTAATGTTTTCCCTTTCCTGTTTTATGTATTAGCTCATGTTTATGCATTAGCCTTATTGAATATGTATGATTTCCAGAAAGTTCTGTTTTATTTGATACCTCCATTGGACGTTTTATGTAGAACCCTCCCCTGAATTTTTCCTATTGGCTGCTTTCCCTCTGTCATGTCCCAGTTGATCGAACCCCATTGGTTGGATTCCCTTACTCCGCCCTTTTCCACCCCCATATAAAAACCCCTGCACACCCTCATCCCTCGCTCTTCTGCGTGTGGTACCTCGCTCCAATAGAGGATTGGAAACCATGCAAAGAGTCCCTCCCTTGTCTTCTGCCTCTGCCAGTGCTCCTTTTACACTCGGCTTGCAGCTTGCTCCTCGCAGGGGAGCCGGCATTGTCTNGTGGGGGACACCACGCTGGAGCACATTTACCCTGAAAGACGGGCAGAGAGGAAAAGTGGGAGAGAAAGGAGCAACAGAGAAAAGCTTATATGGACTGATCACAGTGCCCATTATCCGTCCCCCTGTGCCACTTGGGGTTGGGAGAAAGACATAAAGGAGTCAGGAATGAAGTAGTGAAATTGAGCCTGGGAAAAGGGAGGGTGTGGTGAGGTCTTTGTTTCTCACTATTCCGCTATATTTTGAATTTGCAGTAAATCAAATTAATTATACCTAATCTGAGTCTCTTTTGCCTGTGAAGTTAATTGTTAAATGATCTCAGTGTCCTTACTTTGATCCATGGGGTTTCCACCATATTTTCTCCCCTCATCCTGTTGAGGAGTGGAAGGGTTAAAATCATTGTATTTGGGCATGCTTGAGTATACTGAGGCTAGAATAAGATACATTGTAACCAATGTAGAAGCTAGCTGACTAATTTGGCAAGACCTTGCAGAAATAAAGGACAAGGCTTGCTAAAACCAGTAGAGAAATTGCTGAACCACCTATCAAGAGACTGCATATGCCTAGGAAAGAAAGGTGAAAAGTGCACAGTGAGGAAGAAGATGCAGCCTTGATCAAATGACCACCGAGCCTTCCTCAGCGTGACCGCCAGGGAGCACTGTGCCTGCGCTCCGCGTATGCTAATGATAATAATGAGTTCTAAGAAATAGTTTGTATAACCACACCTTTTCTAGGGAAAAGAATGAATATGCATAAATTGCAACCATATATTATAATCTGCTGTGTGCCTGGTGTGCGTGTGTTAGGAGGAGCGATCCCCCGCGCACCTGGCATGTTGAATAAAGCAAATACCCGCTTCCTGGACTTTGTCTCGGAAGTGTCTCTTGGCCCAGTTTGGGGCGAATCAGGAGGGAGAATGAGAGAGCAGCTGAGTGGGGGTCTTTCTGCCAGCCAAAGTCAAAATGCCACAATCCTTTGTCTTCCTGCAAGATGCACACGGAAACAAAGTTGTCCACATAGTAGTCACAGCAGGGAAGCCCATGCAGGACAAATTGCTTATTTCCAAAACTTAACTTCGTATAAAATTCCCAAATAACTGTATGTGTTATATGAGCAAAACAGCATTTTTGTGTTACTGCTGCATTGATTGCACTGATGTGTTGCTGCTATTTCCAATTTTTAATAGGAAGGTCATTCCTAAGGAAGAATTTCTGTCTTGAGTTAAGACAAGGTTTTTTGTCAGGCTTT
Organism: Mystacornis crossleyi; assembly: GCA_013400655.1. Classification (NCBI taxonomy): domain Eukaryota; kingdom Metazoa; phylum Chordata; class Aves; order Passeriformes; family Timaliidae; genus Mystacornis; species Mystacornis crossleyi. Next base: position 69,871 of record VYZQ01036368.1, read on the forward strand.
GCTACCTGTCATAGGTAGATGAGCAGAAAGTTGTGAAATAGAGAAAAGACAGTCCTGTGATATGATTATGCCGACTTAGTGTCATGGGTTAGCACAGTTTGGAGTTTTAGTTAAGAAAAAAAAAATTCCACTGGCCAAGGAAGCGATGCTTGTTGCAAGGGGCTGTTGTAACTTCCTCCAAACCTGACAGAACCAATCAATTGACTAATTTGAATATTGACAGCTCTATTAAGCCACTTAGGAGCTGAACACGCCTTGTAAACAACATCATTTAAAGACAGACAGACCCGGGAATCGCTCTCTTGCTTCCGGTCTCGGGACAGCTAACTGGGGGCCTGCTCAGTCCCCGGCCTGGCCCGCTCGGCCGGTGGGCAATGGGGCCATGGCCCTCCTCTGTCTCGGCCCTGGCAGGGCTGGGCCATGGCCCGCGGCTCTGTGTGGGCCGGCCCCTCCCAGCGTGGCTTGGCCAGATCAGTCCCCGGCGCAGCAGTGCAGGGCTGGGCCAGCCGGGAGACAACCACCCCAGAGACGCAAGCAGCTGCACAGCCGACACTGGCCCCCCAACTGAGGCAGGGACCCCGCAGCGAATTTCATCCAGCCACTGCCTGGGAGAGATCATGTGACCACCAGCAAAAGATAAGCTCCAGTTTGCAAGGCCCCGGCACGGGTAAACATTAATTCCTTCAGTGCTGTAAGTTCCCCAGAGAGATGAAACCTACAGACACCAATGCTTTCCCAGCTTAGAGGAAACAGAAAGGCAAAGGCANAAGAAAGATTTATAGAGGTGGTAAACTGACTGAAATAATCCCAAATTTGTGTCTTTATGTTGTAAATGGAAAGAGGGAGGAGGATGGGGGGAGGAGAAGTGTTCTGAAGGTTTATTCTGACCTTTATTATTCCTTTTTCTGTAGTTCTGTTAATACACTTCTTTATAGTCTTTGAAGTGTGGTGCCTGCTTTGCATTTCTCCTGATTCTTATCTCACAGAAGATAAAATGCAAACAAACCCACTACACTTAATTGGTGTTTCTGCCTGGTTATCGAACTGAACCTGCTAGACTTAGCTATGGACACTCACCTATGGACAGATGACCAACAGGTTGCAGCATTTCAGTGTTAAAGTAGATTTGACGTCCAGTATATCCTTTTGCTCTTACTGTTCTGAGTGAAATAAGTAAATAAATGACCACCAGAAACTCTGATTAGGTGTGTAAAGAGAGCATTCCAAAAAGAAGCCTGACTTGGTATCAATAACATAAAGGACAATTTATTCTGAGGCTCACGAGAAGAGGAAGAGCAAATTATACGGCTCTAAAAATTATTTCATTTGAAATTATGGCAACACCTTTGATGCTAAGTCACAAAACAAGGAAAAAGTAATACAGATAGAGATAAAAGATTGATTTAAATGCTGAGATCATTATCAATCTGTTATGTTTTTAATTATGGTCATAAGCATATTAAAATGGGCAATAAATTATTCTGGAGAAAAATATGGTTCTTAATTACATTCCTTTGAAAAATATCTATTTCACTGCTTATACTAACTTCTGGTGAAAATATTTCACTTATGGTCTTGCAGTGTGAGTGAGAAGTAGTGTAAAAGATGAAGGTGATTTTGTTATGCAGAGTATTAGAAGACACAGGAGAAAAAAAATAGAAATATGACTATTTTATAAACAAGGAAATACACCTACAGTTGCATAAGCATATGCAGAAGATACAGTGTGATTCTGGCTACACCAAGTTAGCAGTAGTTTTCCATTTAGTAGAAATTTCTTTTCTTTCTAGTTGTCAAGGAATCAAGGGACTAGTTGGAACTCAAACAGTGGTCTTAAATTTTTCATGTGACTTCATTAATTCTTTCAACAGGCCATGTCAACTTTTGTATATTTAAGATTTCCAAATTAGTTTTCCTGTGTGGAATCTATCATATTCCAACAAAATTAAAGAATTAATTCTGGTATTCAGTGTAATTATATTAGAATTTCATCCAGCAATTCTTGTGTTAAAATAAAGTGCTTTTAATCATATCTTGCTCAAAGATGAAATGTATGATTTCACTTTCTCACAATTTTGACAGAGATTTTTCCAATAGCTTAACTGTTTGTATACTGCAAAATATACTACATACTGGAATAAAATCAGTTTGGAAGTGCACAGATAAACAAACATTAAATCAATAATAAATAAACATGGTACCACCAATACTTCATGTTATAATAGTCTGAAGGTTTTTGTTTTCTGAAGTGTCCTCTCTTTTCATGTTAGGAAATGATTTGAGGATTCACAAAATTAATAGGTATCATGACATTTTTCTGTTTTTACACAAAAAGTTTTAACATGAGAACAGTGAGAAACTTCTTCCACCCAGGCTTTCCTGCTTGAAGGAAGGACACAGCAATTTGTAAGTTTTCCAAGAGATATACTATATATATATATATTTCAAGACATATGATCTTGGCAAGTGACAACTTAATGGACAAAACCTTACCAAGTATAGACATATGTGACTATTTACCTTAATGTTAATTCAAGTTTTATTGCTTTCAGTAAGCTGGTTTTTTGCTATGTTTTCATGGTGTTTTCTGTTGCAGAAGATAACATGAACTATGTATGTCAGCGAGACACCTCCACCTAATGCCCAACTGTTTTGTTTATGTCTTTAAATGTCTTTGTTCTGTCTTCCTTATTTTCTGTCTCCCTACCTGAAAATCTCAACATTTAAGATGAGCTGTTTGACCCAGTAGCAGACAGTTTTGGGTTTGCACTGAAAATCAAGACATCCAGTTTATCTAAGGCACTTTGTGATAGAGGCCAAGAGTGGGTTCTTAGGAAATAGTATTCCTGAGTATGTCCTGACATGAACATTTTTCATAGAAACTCACAAGGATCAGTATCCATGCCGTTATTTTTAATAGTTTTTGAAGAACATTTCTTCCAAAAATACACCAAAAATTTGAACTCACTTTTATATCTTTATTATCCAGAATTTGCTGTAGCAATTAGTTAGCATTGTGAGAAAATTGATTTTTTTTTAGAATTCAAAGTGATCATCTGTGATCACTTTACTTACTTCCAAGTATTCATTTGTGATTTTCCACTTCAGGAGTGATACTAAAGTGGTTAAAAGCCTATAAGCATGCTCGTGACAGGAAAGAAGTTTCAGCAAATGTATATCAACTTCAGTCATTATCGCCATTCTAATTCCTCTTATGGATTTGTCCTTAAGAGGAATTATTAGGGAGCCAATAGAAACTCATCCATCTAAATCCCCTCAGATATTTTTAGAGTATAATGAACATTTTCATTTCCCATGTTGAGACACTGTGTGGTATCTCCTTACTTTCCTCCATCATGGCACTTCACCCTTGTCAGAAACGGATGGATGAAACAATATTTTTCATCTTCGCAGGCTTCTAAGGGCGTTGTTCAGTTCATCTCATTAACATTTGTATAGAGGCTGATCAGGACTACTACAGAAATTGAAGGTACTAATCCAAAGCTCAGTGAAGTTAATGGAAAGATTTCTGTTAACTCCACTGGGTGCCATGTGGCTCATAGGCTTCAGAAAGGCAGTGACCTGACAGCCCTCTGAAGAAAATTTCCTTTTATTTTTTTTTATCATATGCTGGAGGCTTTTGTTGCAAGGCTAGAATGTCTGACATCTCCTCTTGGATGCTACCCTCGAAGATACTGTGTGAGGGTATATAATGACATACTGTGAAGGCTGCTTACCTAAATGGTAATACTGAAAATATAAAACTCTGCTGAGACATCAATGCAAAGCATAATATGTAATTTATCTAAGGTACTATTTTATCACAGAGGCCAGACTGTTAAGGGCACAATATCTTTCCAATCTGTTTAACCGTATTATCTGTCAGCTGGAATGTTATAAACACAGAATCAATCATCATAAGTACAACATAGCTGACATTGTGGTGTATACATGTAAATGATATACTGGATGCTAGAGCTGTAAATTTACCTTGATGTTTATCTGAAATTCATAATGCCTCTAAATGAGGAACTAGTGGGCAGGTAAAAAGTAAAAGGAAGAACACTTGCACAGTATTTTTCTTGCTTGTCCTATCTAGACACAACGCAACCATCCTCTACGGCTAACTCTCTTTAGCTCCACAATAGGAAAAAATACATATTTAGCATGTAAGCCCAGCCCAGAGTCCAACACAGAGCTCACAAGGCTAATGTTTGTCCTTCAGGAAGCTACTCAGTGAGGAGGGGAAGAGATCCATCCAGGTGTTATGAGTCTGGCACAAGACTTCCCAGGCTAAAGGTTACAACTTAAGGATTTAGAGATATGTGCACACTTTTAGAATTTGAGTAACTCACCTTCTGTTCTTCCCAGCATTTTTAACATCTTACTTCAGTTTCCTAGTGAAATATCCTGATTGACCAGCCATAAAACGGAGTGGATGTAAGAACCTTACCCATTCTTCCAGCAGTTGTGCCACTGATTGGACAAAAGCAACAAACAGTATGAAAAACAGTAAGGGTGTGAAAGCATACATATCTACGACCCAGTGATAATTTTGCCTACTAGGATGCTGGTTTGAAACACTAAACAAATAGTTTGTTTTTGACCTTTGTTGATAAATGGATCAAAAGAGGAATCCAAAGTTATTTAAAATTGCAGATGCAGAGAAACCTCTGCAGGGAAAAAGTGTTCTGCCAGCATCTGCTGGCAAGTAAAGGTAACAGCTAATCCCTATTTGCAAGCAAGTCATGTAATGATTTGAGGCATTTTTAACAGTCCAATATGTTTTCACGGTCAAATTTTTATTCAGATTGTAAACCTGTGACAAGAGATCTCAGTTCATGTGTTGTCTGCAAAAATCCGACGTTACCTGGTGTTCAACAAGCCAATAATTAACACTTACGTGAGACACTGATTATTTATTTCACTGTTGTGCAAGCCTGTGGGTGCTTGTGGAATTCCTCAAATCAAGCACACCAACTATCAAAACTTTTAACTATTTATACATTTTAGCAAACAAAGGAATTAGTGTTCACTGGCTGCAAGTTACATAGTTCTTTTACCAGTTAGTATTCTGTCTTCTGTTGGTTAATGATTCTCTCGCCTCTCATGCTAATTAGTCCCCATGCTCAGTGTTTCTCTTCTTTTGGGTCAGTGGGTTTCTTGTGTCAGTGGCCCCTGACTCAATGGTTGCACATCTCCCCCTGACAGAATTTCCTTTTACCCAGTTGGAGCTGCTTTCAGCACAGTTGCTGAGTTGGGTTTATTAGTTTCTGCCTTATCTTGGAAGTTCTGCCAGTTGTTTCTGTGGCCCATAAAAATGCTGCAGCCTGTGACAGGATCAAGTTTGAAAAGACACAATTTGAGAAAATGTGAAGGAGACCCAAATTTATCTTCCCTGTCAGGTTAAGAATTTAGTCAAGCTCCCCAGGTTCCTCTGCAACAAAACCCTGCTGCACTTGCTGGAAAAAATGGGCAGAGGACTATGGTGGTAAGTACAGCAGTAAAATGGTGATGATGGTGGTAAAATTTTGACTGGGGCAAGAGATGAAACTTTCCAGCAGTTGGACTTCTCTATCATAGACTACAAAATAGAATTAGGAAATATTCTAACAGTTATATATAGAGATTAGTTATTTTGCCCATTCAAACAAAAGAAAGCTTTTTTTCAAATGGGGAAATATTAATTACTGAGTAACCACAAAATGTTGTTTACTTCCACAGTTTTCTTCAGGGGGCTTGAGACATAATATTTATATCCTTTATGGAAAGAAGTCACTAGAAATTCTACCTCCAAATGGTCAAAGGAAAATATACATCATGACAGTAGTACTGTCTTGGTTTAACCCCAGCTGGCAACCAGGCACCACACAGCTGATTGCTCAGTCCTGCACCAGTGGGATGGGGACAGACTTGGAAGAGTAAAACCTAGAAAACTCACAGGTTGAGATAAAGACAGTTTAATAGAAAAGGAAAAGCTGCGCACACAGGCTAAGCAAAACAAAGAATTAATTCATCACTTTCCATCAGCCAGTGGGTGTTCAGCAATCCCCAGGAAAGCCAGGCTCCATCATGCGCAGTGGTGACTGGGGAAACATCATCACTCCAAATGTACCCCCCTTCCTCCTTGTTCCCCCAGCTTTTTATATTGAGCATGATGCCATATGGTGTGGGATATCCCTTTGGTGAGTTGGGGTCAGCTGTCCAGGCTGTGTCTCCTCCAGCTTTCCAAAAAAATGGGAAATGCACAAGTCCACAGGATCTGATGGCGTGTTCATACGTGTGTCAAGAGAGCTGGCCAATACCCATGTAGGCCACTTTTAATAGTCTTTAAAGGGTCATGGTAACTGGGTGAGTCTCATGACAACTGAAGGACAGCAAATAACACTCCTGTCTTCAAGAAGGGCAAGAGCAAGTATCCACAGAATTACAGGGCAGGCAGTTTCTCTTCAATGCCTCAGAAGGTGATGGACAGAAATATGATTTGGAGTAGTCAACATAGATTTTCAAAGGAGAAATAATACCTTTCCAACCTCATAGTTTTCCAAAGTGAAATGACTGTGTCAGTAGATAAGGGGAGGGAGGTTGCCTATCTTGACTTTATGAGGCTGTTGACACTGTATCCATCACATCTTAATAGAAAAATTGATGAGACATAGGCTAGAGAAATAGACAGTGAGGAGGACTGAAAACTGCTTTGCTGGGATCGAAGGGCTTGTGGCCAGCAACACAAAGTTGGACCAGTCACCAGCAGTATACCCCACAGATTTATATTGGGCCCACTTCTATTTGACATTTACTGTTATGATTTAAATAGGATAGCAGACTGCACTCTGCAAGTCTGCAGGAAATATAAAACTGAGAGGAGTGGTTGGTTCCACCAGCCCGCTGTGCTGCCCTTCAGACAGACCTCAGCAGGCTGGAGAAATGTGCCTAGCAGAATGTCATGACTGAGTCAGTGGTGCTGAGGCTATACTGGAGTTATGGTATCCCCAGTACAGGACAGAACACACACGTACTGGAGAAAGTCCAGAAAAGGGCCATAAAGATGATTTAGGGCTTGAAGCGTCTGTCAGATGGAGAGAAGAGTGTGAGAGAGCTAGAACTCCTCAGCTTGGGGAAAAGAAGGCTCAGGGGGATCTTATC
>VYZQ01036369.1:0-15586 GCA_013400655.1 Mystacornis crossleyi
GGTCACCGCCGGGAACCTCTCGCCCCCCTGGGCCGGCGGGGAGAGCTCTGACCCTCGTCTCTCTCTCTAGTGACCGTCAGCTTGAGGAAGCCTCTAACGGGCCGGCTTTTACCCCTGTTTTAAACACTCATGCTTTGCCTTTCCGTCCCTCCCTCCCCACGCCTTCCCCGGCGGTCAGACCGAGCGGCCAGGCGGGGGGATGCCCCGCTCCGCTCCGGCCGGTGCCTGCTCTCGGTTCGTCCTTACACGGGCGCCTGCGGCCGAGCTGGGGAGAGGAGGAGGAGGAAGGGGAGGGGGGCGGTCACCGGGCGGGGGAGCCTTTCCCGGAGGGGGCGGCGGGCAGTTGCAGAGTCCCTGCACGCACAAAACGCCGCAACCCCCGGGCGACCTGTCAGCTCCGCCGCCCCCCCGGCCCCCGGCTCCCCGCCTCGCCTCTCGCCAGAGTCAACACAGAGCTACGATCCATTTGGGCGATTTAGTTAAAATAAATAAACCCGCGAAGATTCACTAGCGAGCGATGCATCATCGACCCGGAGGTTTATTAAGAGGCTCGTTACAGCCGCGGCTGCAGCCCCTGCTCCGTCAGAGGGGGGAGGCCGGCTGGTGGTGTTGGGGGAAGGCTGCGGCAGCCCTGGTCGCTCCCGATCCTCCACACCAGCCCCCCGGCAGGGAGCCGGCCCCCCACCGGACGGCCACCCTCTGCTCACCCCCTGTCCCCACAGAGCCCGCGAGGAGAGGGAAGCGGCCCACCCGACGGCTGCTGCAGAGCACTGGGACTCATTTCCCTGTATATTGAGGGAGGGAGAAGAGGGTCGGGAGACATTGTTGTCAGTGGCGATTGTTAACCCAAATAATAATAATAAAGAAAAATCGTTACAGCTGGGTGCTGGCTGAATATGGCAATTACTATTATTGCCAATCACGATTAGAAATAATTATCCTGAAAGCAGGGAGGGTTCAGCTGCCAAGGTGTTTTGAATAATCGCTTCAAAATGAACAGCAAAATATTAGGTTCACACTCAGGGACGATCGCAAACTTTCAGTTGCAGCAGCCTATAAAGGAGATTTTATCACGGGTGAACTCGTTTACATCTGAAGCTTCAATTTCTCACCTCTTACAGGTCCTGTTCCCCCACCACCCTGCACGGTGGTCCTCCCACAGTGCTCATCCTGCTCCCCTCCACCAAGTTCCCCGAACACACCCGGTGGCCAAACACCTTCTCGAGGCAGTGGTGCACAGTGCTCAAGTCCCTCCATCTTCAATAAAAATGAAGCAGACTACGCAGGATGACGTGGGTCCAGGCTGAAACTCCACTCGCTGTATTTATTTTGTGCAACTCTACGCAGGCCCTCTCATTTCAGCTGTTTGAAATGATGTGTCACTAGGAAGAGGTCACAGGTGACTGGCAAGTTCAACCTACTTAGCTCAATTATCCAAGTTTCATTTCTAAATTGTGTTCAATTTGATCTTCCAGCTTCCCTCCAAATTATCTCAGAGAAAAAAAAAATCAAATGAAAGCAGACAATTTAAGCCAAATCCTGTATACCATTATTTGTATGCAAAACCATTTTTGTGATATATACTCCCCTTAATGACTATGGAATGCCAGATCTTTCCAAGTGAATTTACAAACCTAACCATCAAATTATTTCAAAGGCAGGCCTATTAGGGACAAAAATAATTACAAACTTCCAGAAGCTTTGTAAAAACATAAGTTTCTGAATGTTGTCTCTTTAAATTTTTCTTAAGTTTGTTTTTAATTTAAGCCTGGAGGCACAGTAGAGAGATATGCAGAGTCTAATAAGGAGTTTGGAAAATAATGTGCTGTAATCCAGTGCCGAGCTATATCTCCATAAAATATGGATAAGGATTCAATTCATAAGCGCAAATATGTACTAGGACGGAGTTTTAACAAACATTTCACATGAGCATTCTTATATGCATTATTAAGGAGATAACAAAAGTGCTTCAAATCAAGTCCTATACAGTCACATCTGGAAATGGTCTTTTCTGTCTAATTTTCATTTTTTTTCTCTCGAAAAAATGTTAGAAGAAAAACTAGTCTGTCCCCTTAGTATATTAATTGTTACCATCGGCTTTTAATCAGCAACATGTACAGTTAGATTTACAGAATCCATTCCATGTTGCCCCTTTAGAGAACAGTAAAGTGAAGATAGTATCTTTATTCATTTATAGAATCTGATGTTAAAACCAAACCCACACACAAATAGCACATGCATTGCTCTATGCATATAGACAGGCATGTAGATACATAGACACAACACACTTATACATGGAAACGAGTCGTGACCATGTGTTGGAAAACATAATAAAAAGTATCTGTGCATTTCACCGGATCCTGAATCAGACATCATCAGATAAGAAGTGACCTAGGGAAAACTACTTTAAAATCAGACACAGCTAATTTCTGAAAGCATTGGATCCATAGCAAGCTTTGCTGTATGATGCTTAAGCACAGTTTTAAAGAAAGCTTTTCAGGCTTTTTAGTAAAATAAAGATTACTATGAAGGAAAGAAGAGTAAATAAACTCCCCGCAGGTTGCAAAGAGTTGATACAAGTTTGGTTATTTTTTTTTTCCTAATGTATAAGTGTATTTTTTTTCTAGTGTATAATTAATGGAATTGCGTTCTGAGGACAAAGATAAAAGAAGTATCTAAGATCTACTACTACTATTAAAAAAAATTATCTTTTTCCTTTGAAAGGAAAGGCAAGCAAAGTATATTCCAAACAGAAGCAGTAAAAACTATTTAGAAGAAAAGCCATAAGCAATGTTTTTTTAAAATACTCTGGAGTTTTCTGAACAACTCACATCCTTATCACAACTATTTTCTTTTTGCTATTGTAAGTGGATATTCAAGCTAAATTGATGCTTTATGTATATCCTGTCTCAATTTGTAATACACTATTCTCTGTAAGGAGATAATTTGAAAAAAAAAATACAAAAAAGAAGAAGTGATACCACTGACAACAATTTACTTAAATTCACAAACCTTGAAATTGATGCATCTCCTATCAATCATAGTCAGAAGCCACAGTAAAACACATCCAACATTTGTATATCAAAACTGGGACTCAAAAACCCCTGTTTTGTTCAATTTAAATGTCCTTCAACATGTTGTCATTTTATACACTGATATTACTGGGGGATTTTTACTATGGGTTGGCTTTCTTCTGTCAAACATGCAAGACAGTAACCTTGCAAAATTAAAGTGCATGCCATTATACTGCACAGATGTTTGTTCTCACTCAGTTACTGACAATGAAATACTTATTAAATAATAATAAGGTGATATTGACTTCTCTATTCTGTCGATATGAAGATCTGTTGATCTGTGAGGTTAATATTGATGAGGCAGAGTGAGGTAAACATTTCATCAGGAGGGCAAATAAATCCCAATACTGGCATAACTCCCCCCCCAACTTTGCATGTTAACCAAAGCTAATCCTTTTTTGTATTGGTATATGAGCACCAATTCAACCTATCAGCATGCACAAGCTCCTGATGAAGTAAATCCTTGATATTACTTTCAGGAAACATATTTCAAAAATGTCTGTCATAGGTATTCAGAACTAAGCTCAAATGACGCCAAGCACTTAGGGTCTTTAGTCATTTTGCATGTTCTGTTGCGAATGGCACATTTTCTTTAAGTATCACTGTAAGGCTCTACGTGCAACCTCAATAAGGAGATTTCTGTTTGAGTCAGAGAAATGAGAGAAATGCCTTTTTTTTAATAGGATGAGCTCTCTGTCAAAATATTATTTTTATTTGTTGTTTCATCAAAATGTCACTGGAAGTTCTCTCTCTACCCTCTGCCACAGAACACAATATTGAACACATTTTGAACAATACAAAGAGCCATTTAACTTGATGGGTCTGGCAGAAGAAGCTAGTTTCTTATTCATTATTATCTTTAGATTTTCCTTCATTCTGTTTAAGGGAAGCTTAGAGCTGCACTTTTTAGAAGAATATTCCATGAGTCAGGTAGGTCTCATACAATGACAGCATTATTCAGCACGTTATTTTTAATGTATGGTACTTAAACAGGTATAGAGAATCCATGTAACTTGCTTCTGGGCTTTTGGACAGAAATTAAAATGATGTGACCTAATATGTAAGAAAATAAGAGGCCATATGTTTTTCAATACTAGTGCCAAAAGAAGTACTTGTCAATTTTCCCCTTTTGATTATTAATTAGGGCCTCAATCCTGCCCTTAGATTTGCAGAAGTAAAACACAGGTGTGAAGCAACTCTGCCTGTCTCTTTGCCAGAGAAGACAACTCTGCCTTGTCAACAGTGTGACTGTTGACAAGGGAAGAGCTCAGTCACACAGAGCTTACCGTAAGGCAGCAACATAAAATTCAAAACATTACTTCGTCTGCTCTTACCAGATACCACAGCCTGGTTTCTGGGGCAGAAGAGCCATCTTCACAGCCTCCTCCCTCTTGCCTGTCTGTAGCAGAACTGCTGTGCCTCAGCAGGGAAAGCTGGGCAAGGACTTGGCACCTTCTCTGCATTGTGGTGACATCTTGTTGGTAGGACAGTGTAGGAAAAACCGCATTCTTGCTATTTGTGCTACTTCTCTTCTGAAGGTGCGAGGCTGGCCATCTGCTGCTCCTTCCAGGGTTCACTTAGGGGTCTAATACCTTTTATTTTGTTGTTTGTAAAATGTGGTGACTTATGTCTGAGAAAGGTAACAAAACCATCTCTTTTTTGACCTCATGCTTTCTTGTTCTTCTTCCCAGCGCATGCTCAGCAGAACACTGCTGCTGGGTTTTTTGCACCTCAGGCCATGATGCTGTTTGAAGACTCCTGTCTCTGCAAATTCCTGCATTCACCCAAATCTCTTTTAAAGGCAGTGGGATTTTGTGTGCTGTGTTTTGCGTGGCTTGTGTTTTGCCACGCTGTCAGCTTTTGTCTGTTTTTTAGATATTTTTATCCTTGTATATCTTGAGGAACTTTCTCCTACAATTATCTGAAGTATTTCCCAGTATCTGTGTAATGGTAGTCAGATGGCAGAGCATCTGGGAGCAGTGCTTTGGTTCAAGGGTACCTTGTTTTCTACCATGTGGTTGGATGGTCTTAAAAAAATTCTTTCTCACGCACATGTCAAGTAATTCTGGTAATAAAATCACCAGAATAAGAAACTTTTCAAGCTTTAATTCACACCAAGATTTCCTGAAAGTTAGCTAACATTTTCAAAAAAACATCTAGAAAATTTACAGGCAGAGTTTTTGGTAACCTCAGGACTCTGGGTCAGTGTTCCACATGTACAGATATAAGAACTAGACTAGGGTCTTGTGATCCAGAATACCTTTATATGTATTTATCTGAAACAACCTTGGTTTTGCAGATCTTGTGTATGCAAAAGGATCCAGTAAATAAGTTTAATACTTTTAGTAATAACTATATTTGAGAATTATTATTGTATAACACTAGTTCAGTGCATGCCTTTGCGAGGGCAAAGCATATTCTCTGTAAGGTTCTCCTAATATTCCAAACTCATTTTTCTCTGCGGTTTCAAGGCTGGAGACTGTGTACCCATGTTTCTTACATGGCAATAAGGATACTGAAGGAACAACTATTCTGCTAGTGAATTAAGCCGAATAAGAGAAAAAACCCATAATGACTGTGGGCTCCCATCTCTAGTCATGTGCTTCACAGCACAGATTGCAAGGGAAGGAATAGGCAGCAAACTGTGTAAAATGAGCACAGGTAATTCCAACACTGTGAAAACACTCCTGCCTTGAGAGCACTAGCAATGAAAAGGTTACAAGAAAGGGGGTAATAAAAGTATCAAAAGAAACCAAATAGAGATAGGTTTCTTTGCAAGTAGAGAAGCCACTTTCTAAGATGGTGGCCTCAAATACAAGTACATTTGTCTTCCAGACCCTCTGCTGTTGATTACAATTCTGATGCCACTGGAGGGGTTACAGTTTTGTTGAGTTTCTGGATCTCAATTGTGCTGTCAAGGGGTCATTCTTTCTGGTAATAAGGTAGCTAGTGACCCCTGGGAGAGAAGGAAAACAATTGACTCTTGAAAGCAGAAACATATACTGAAATCTAGAGTAGATTTCTGGCAGTGGCCCAGGTCTTTTCTCATAGCATTTGTCATTGTAGCAATGAAAAAATTGTGGGAGCTCTACAGGCGGCCAAAAAAGGAAAACAGAGCTCAACAACAACAACAAAAGAGCTAGATGTAATTTATTTTGGAATTATATTTTAGAGCAGGTTAGTTTTTATTTGTCACAATGTTGGTTCACTTGTTAAAGATGTGGATCTCATTAGATAGAAATCTGTTGCTTATTTTAAAGCAAATGATTATCAAATGACGACACTTCAAAACATTTTTTGCTTTAATTTGAAGTCATTTGAGTTTGAAACATATGCCTTGCTAAATGCAGAATATTTTGTTGTCAAAACCAGACAACTTCATTTTGTGTCCACTGCTTGCAACCATTGTCGATCCTGGATGTCATGGACAATATTAGTGTTGGCAATAAGTCTTTACAGAGGCTGCTATATTTATTATATCATTATTGTTGTTGTTATTATTATTATTATCGAGTCAAATGGTCTCACCATATAATTATACTCAACCAGAAAATGCAATATTGCATTTGATTGGCCCTTGAAGTATTATTCCACCTTGTATAACTGGATAAAGCTCACTTCTAAGAAATAATATAAGCTGAGGTCTTCAGGCAAAGGTTTTCCACATCTTTCTGAAAGGTGGCTTCACTGTTTCACAGACCTCCTTACCCTGTTTTTTACTTTGCTCTAGTAGAAGCATACAAAAACTGCATGCATACATGTAGTACATGTACCCCCACACAAACACGACTGACACATATGATTTATTATACTTGCAAGATTTTAATGTGGAGTTCAAATTCATTACAAGCCCCAGCATTGCAGCTGATATACATAGATTTGTCCCATCATTTAACTGAAGTACATAAGGTGGGATACGGAAGTTTCATTCTTCCTGTGTTCTCACTGGAGAAAGCCAGGCACACCCAGAGACACTACTCTTAAGGTACTTGCCTTTCTTCACTGGCTGTAGAGCAAGTCTAGAGCAAAACTACTCCTAATTTCAAACAAATGACTGAAAGTGACTGCAAGGAATCATTGCTGACACAAAGTGACATGTCTTCTGCTGTCATCTTTACATCATTCTGGGCTGAAAAAGATCTTTCATTTTAGAATCTAAAATACCTCATATAGATAATCATATGAAGTCTTACACAGAAAGAAACTGAAGAAAGCTTGGTATTGATGTTTTTTAATTTTAGTTGCCTAAAAGTCAGACATCTAGTCTGTACTGGTCATCTTCTTTTACTCTGTAGTCCACTTATTTAACTAATTTTTCTTAGAATTAGATGAAATGTGCTGAGGAGGAGGATCCTGAGACAAATGTATGGTAGGTGAGATATGATGGTAGGGGTGCATTAATTACAGAACAAATTTAGATGCCTAAATTAGAAGAGGTGACCTTTGGATTAGTATTTTAGGTGCTTAGGATACCCTTTAGAAAGCTAAAGCAATGAGAAATGAAATTAAATTTTTGCTGAGGGATTTGTGTGACAACATGCAGAGAAGGAGGTATTTGCGGATCTAGAGTAAAAAAAAAATAGTTGTATTATTGCCTGGTAAAATCCTGACAACCCCCTGCCTTGTCGCATTAGGAAAAATGGGGAGAACAAAGAACATCTTGAAGAAGCCCTCATCTCACACCACACAGAGTACTATGCAACAGACTGGAAGAGAGAAAGGTGTTACTCGTTAAGCAGCATGAGAGAAGCTGGCTACAAAAATGACTTTCCTCATGACCCTATCTGGGCACAGGAAAATTAGTAATAGATAGTGTTACCTTAATGTCTCTGTTTCTCCCTCCTCATGTTCCCCACCAGGAAATAGCAAGAGGTTTGTATATATATTTTTCAACATCCAAGAGAGTGTCAGATTTATCATGTTTATCTGTTTCTCAGCACAGCTCATGGAAAATCATTTTCATACAACTATGTTGTCTCATGTTTTATTCCATCACAAAAGCAAATTTTAAAAAGCTCTAGTATGATTAAAATGACTAATCTATATTTATTCTGAAGACCCTTCCTCTACTATTTTTTTAGTTCAGACTAATTGTGATGTCTGATGTTATAATTCTTGTAAGGGTGAACTTCTGTCCCAAGCAGATTATTTTAACTGGAATTCGTACATATTTATAATTACATTTATAATTTAGAATCCTAGAATTCACTATTTGCTTAAAGAATAGGAATGTTACTTTCAGAATCTTTTAATTTAGAGCATCTGTTGGAGATGCAAGTTTATTTACTCATTCAGTAAAATTCTCTACGGGTAATATTAAAAACAGTACCTTGCTGTCCAGAATAACAGTAACAGAAAACAAAACTCAAATGCTAATGTTAGCCATAAGATAAACTAACTGGTGACATGCTCTATTGTGAGCTGAAGCTCTGTCAGATTGTCAAGAGGAATTAGTTCTTAGGCAAGGTATTTATAGCAACATAAGACTGGAAGGCAGCACCAGGGTCACAGAATCATTGTAATAGAAGAGAATTTGTTAAATAACATTCCCTCATGATCCTATGAAAATTTCCCCCTTAGCTTCTCTGAAACTCCCTGCTTGTCCATTTTTACCGCAAAGCTGGCATTCAGCTTTTCCTGACCATAGGATCAAGATTTACTGGCCAGACACCGAAGCAATTTAATACCTCTAGGTGCATTGGTTCACCCTGACCTACATCCTGGTTCTAGTGTGTAACTGTCTGAGCAAAGAAGGGTGAATACTCATTGCTCCTGTCTGAAATCAAGAAATGTACCAGAAAGAATAAAAAATTCTTCCTGGATATTGTAGCTAATCAAGAAATGCCTTGCAGTAGGATAAACACAGTATAACTACAGCACAGATACACATTCAGTGGACATAGTTTAGGAACTGAGAGCAAGGGCTGCTCTTCTGTCCTTATCTCTTATAATGAGGCTTTCAAGATTTTGAAGCAGCTGGTGCCCAGATAATTTAGAGATTTGCAGACAGAATTGCACATGGAAGAGAGGAGGAATCTATTGCAACGGCCTGAGCATCTGAGGTTTGTGGTGATTCATCCCCCTCACAAGGTAGACAGCTGTTTTCAGCAGGATCTGCAGCTTTTGGGTGGACTAACTGGGCCAGTATCCTTCCTCCTGCAAAGCTATTAAAGTGAGTGGAATTACATATGGGATGAACTTGGCTCTTTAGGTGTGGGAAAAACCATTTCCAGTACTGACATATGGATATTAGCACTTCTTTATGCAGGGCTTACAGACAGGCTTTAGGAATGTTTACAAGGGGGAAGGACAGTGAAAAAACATGTAAAATCATTTCATCCTGATTGATCTTTGGAAGGAACTGTGCATGTGGATCACTGTCTTTCCAGCTGGCTGTGTCTGTCAGAACCTTTCTCCCAAATCTCAACCTCATAGCCCTCCTACACTGAGGAATTTGAGCCCTGTCCAAGAAAGGTCTGGGAAGAACGTATATATTTTCTCCACACTCCCACATGCTTCTTATTCCTGGGGACTGAGGATAACACTGCTGAAAAGTCCATGTGAATCAAGCAAAAATTTCTGAAGAGTTGTTATGAAATAGGACTGAGCCAAATCCTCCCGTCATCCATATATACTGTGGGCATTGCCCTGAGTCTAGGAACCAGAGCCCTCAGTGATATCCTGGCAATCAAAGGGTAGAAACTATGCCCCATCTGCAGAAGAACTTTAAGATGACCAAGCCATTTGCTCTTATCAGCTCCTGTGCCTATATCTAGAGTGATAATACGTCTCCCGAGTCCATTTAAGTTAAAATAATAAACGGAACCAAGCACTGTATTTTTATACCCAGTGGGCTAGCTGCATTTGAAGGCTGCAGAATCTGAGGTACAAATAGAGTTACACAGCTGGCCAAACCAATACCTGTCTTTCAGAGCATCAACAGCATCAACAATCCATCTACTGGACAATGACCACGAGAGGAGCTGACCACACCATAACTCTGCTCCCTGGCTACACTGCGTTTAACACTTACTTGCTTTCTCCATCATGGGGTCTCTGCATTCCAGAAGGCTGCTGTAGTGGTAAGGGGGTGTAATCTAAACTTATTTTACACTGCCTATCTTTATAAATGGGGGGCTTTAGCCATTTCTGTTATATGATAGCATATATCCATATGGATATGTGGATAATAGGAATAGGGTGTAGGAAACTCTCAGCTGTTAGTGAAACAAAGGTACAGTGTCAGTCCTCAATCAAAAGTGAGTTTAGCTTTGACAAAGAGGTGCAAACCATGTCACTTCATGTCACAGAATAATTTGGCCAGACACTCTCAAAATTTTGTCCCAATCAGTCTCAGTGTACGAGGCATAGAAAACATTTGGATATATGGGAATAATTGTAAACTGCCATTCTCTTCAGCATTCCTATCTTTCTGCTGCTGCTTGATTTAATGATTTTCTGCTAATGCATCTTCAGATACACGTTTGGAAGAGATGGGTAGCTTCTTGGCTTGTGTCTTGAAAATTAAATATCAAGAGGAAACCAGCATGAAAGTGCTTCATTTAATTGTCTGTGTGCTAAATGTATTACAGAAAAGGGGTAACGAGGTATTTCTGAAACAGCACCGAGGAGCTGTTGATCTGAGTGATCATCTGTGAGTTAGGGCTCAGAGGTTTTATGTCTCATTTGGCCACTGACACCTGAATAAACTTGGCTACATCATTAGCCTACTTTTACACAAATCCTCCCTTAAATGACACTAACCATTACAGTCTTTACATGGTTCCTTCCTGAAAATTCATTAATGTTCAATGAGACAGTCAAACAAAGTGTATTAGATATGTGAAAACTGTTTACTGATTCTGAGGGAAACTTTTAAAAAAAGAAAACTCCTGAATTTCAAACACAATTTTGATTCTGAAAACAACCCCAAGGCCATTTCAGGTAAGAGCAGACCTCAGGTTTATTTACATTTATATACAGGAACCTACATAAAGATAAGGACATAGGAAATAACAGCCTATGATTATTCTAACCACCCCTGTTAAAAGTGAGAGAGATGAGAAAACATAGAATGGTGTTTGACACTGCAAAAATGCTCACTCATTACCTTTATTTCCTTCCAAAACAACTCACCAGTGTAAAACTTCTCCATTGCAATTCAGACAAGGTCGCTGAGACCCTCTGTGATGTGCTGAGCAAGACAACTCGTACAAGTCAACATTGTTTGAGGCAGCATTACTTTACGTATAAAATATGAAAAAAAATGAATATAAGTTACAGCTTTGGGAAGTGCCTGTGGGCCACAGGAATAACTGAAAAATGCTTCATTACCTTTAAACTGGTAGAATATGGAGCTTATTCAGATAATTCCTTTTTTTTCTTTGTCCCTGCTTCCCTATACTCTCTACACTCTTTCCCACTTCTGTTCTGGTGTAGGCCTCTTGCTGAAAATAGTGACTTTTGGAAGACACTGAAAATTCTGAGGATGAATTTCATTAATCTAATTTTAATTAAGAATAAGCAAACCCTTGAGATACGCATACAGCGTAAGTAGTAGCAAAAATGTAACATACTCTACACTAAAAGCAACAGAAGCTGGAACCCGGACGAGAAACACATCTTGCAGATGACAGCAGTGGTGCCTTAGAATTTCCTCCTGAACATATTTATAAATTTTCATAACCCTTTGTTCTATCTTCATAGTCTCAAATCCTGTGGCTCCTTTCACAGAGATATTTGGTATCTACTTTCAAGTAGCATGTAGGGACCATGGAATTTTGTTCAGCTTGATATGAAGAAACTGTATTGCAGCTCTTCTTTTCTATTGTTGCTTTTTTTGCCTCCAGATGTTCAACTGCCTATGAGAGTACTCAAGGAAACATAGCTATGCTTTATTCTGATACTGAATCAGTTTAATTGAAAAAATATCATGTGATGTGTACAGTAAGGGAATTTCAAATTAACTCCCTAGCATATTCGTGGTTAAATACAATGGCTTTGCTTTCTAATAGTACATAATACAGTGCTTCAAAATGATTCTTACTAAAAAAATAGTGAACTTAATCTGCATATGAGGGTATTGCAGGGAGCCAAGCACACATCACAGGGTGTACCTTATAACAGAGAGGACAGCCGGCTGCACTGTCACCCACCTGAAGCCCAACCTCAGTCATTTTGTTCTTTCAGAAACTGTTTGATTCTTATGCTCATGGAAACATGCACTAGCAAGAGCAACCTGATCTTATGAAGTAACTTGTCATGCCTGATGGATGCTGAGGACTAGCTGGAGTTACACGGCAGTAGAAGCTCCTCTGTGCTAAGCACACCTCTGCACGGATAGACACAGTGCAAGCTTATTGCAAAGCTTATGGGCTACTGCCACTGCCTTTGTTGTTCTGCTTACATAGCACAGAACTCTGCTGATAAATACACAGATAGGACAGATATAAATTTAATGGATGAAGCACTGTTTTCTTTAATAATCTAGATTGACATGGTAAATTTTGCTCTGCATTTATCATGCTCTTCCAGTGTGTATTGGCAGTAGGCTCACTCATTGTTCTAAATGGCTGTAAATTGCTGTCAGGTTCACAGCACCCAGGGCCTTTGTGCGTTGCTTTTAATTGAAAGCAGGTCTACTACTGGCTGCTTTTTAACCTGGGAGATTTAAGAAAAGAGAAGAATCTATTCCTTTTAGCTCAGGAGGTTCCTAAGCTGCAGAAAGTGTTAGGGGTTGTAGGAAAAGAAGTTTTATGTACACATGTTGTACAGGAAGCTTCCGTTCCTATGCTTTTCCCTCAAATATGCTCCATTAGCCACTCAGAGAGAGGCTGAACTTAATAGCTCTTTGCTCTGTCTGAAAAGGGCTTTATTTATGGACTCCCTTTATTCTTAGTTATTGCAGCAACCCCTGGGCTTGATTCTATAAAACACTAGCTCAGGGCAACATCCCCCCCAGTAATATCAGGACAGCAATTAAGCAATTAACACGTGAGTGTTTGCAGCTCTCAGCAGAGGGTTGATACCATGCAGACCTCGGGTCTTATGG
The DNA here is from genome assembly GCA_013400655.1 of Mystacornis crossleyi. Classification (NCBI taxonomy): domain Eukaryota; kingdom Metazoa; phylum Chordata; class Aves; order Passeriformes; family Timaliidae; genus Mystacornis; species Mystacornis crossleyi. Next base: position 13,126 of record VYZQ01036369.1, read on the forward strand.
AGAAGGACTTTTACAAGGAAATATCATTCCTCCCTGCAGCAGCAGTAAATAGCTGGAAGTGCAGCAGGCAATTGGCTTTAAAGGTCAAGAGAAAATCCCACCCAGGCTCCCAGCTGCCAGGCAGCTTTCAGTGAACCTCAGCTCTAAGGTGAGCATAGCCTGCCTGGGTGGGGTGGCCAAGACCATCACTTGTGTTCTGGGATTTGGCAGGGGGAATGTACGTGCTTTAATGTGAGGCCCCTCATTTGCTCTTACTGCTACAGACACATTTCAGATGGTGTCCCTGGCTGGGGTTTGGGCAAACCATTTGGAGAGCCTATTGCAGTAGTAAGCTTGAGAATTTATCTGGGCCAGTCTAAAGGAACCCTCTTTACTGCAGCACTCATAGAAATAGAAACTCATGATATCACACTCTGAGTATTTACCAAACCAGAAAAAATAAAGGAAATATCTTTGTGGGACAAATCTTCTTCATTTCTTATTTGGCTTTAAATGCACACTTATATGCTGAAAATGAGCTTGTTTTGCTGTTGCTGGATAGTCCCTTATATCTTTAGCTAGAAATACTCGTTTGATGAGACTTACCTTGAAGCCTATTACTGTATTTCACTGATGTCTTCAGCTCTTTGGTTTTCCTAAAGTTTGTGGAGACAATAAATTGGGAATCAGTCCATTGCTTGTGATTTGCAATTCTAATAAAGCCTGGTGGGTACACAACTTTCTTGTGTGGCCACGATTATTTGGTGACTGCTTCTGGCTTATGATTGTTAATGAACATTTTAAAAGTACACCAATGACACTTTGCTTTCTAAAGAACAGTTTTTATTCCTAGAGTGATCAACAAATTCTTTTCTTGAAATAAAAATCTAGTGCAAGTTTGTCAGAAGACATAAAATCTTATATTTGTACTACTAAAGAACTGTGTCTAACAGTGTTTCTGGTTTAGCTAATATCAAAGATTAACTAATCTTCTATTTGCTGTGCTTTTTTGCAGCATAATAATATTCTCAAAATAACAATTATAACATTATTTGTTTACTAAGGTATGGGTATAGCATTTGGAGAACTTGTAAAAACATTTTTCCTTTTGTTTCCTTTCCCAGAAGAGTATTAGAATACTGGAGAAATTGAATTAAAACATGTTGATTGAAACTATGCTGAATTTACTTCAGCAGTGTGGCGTATAATAACTATAATTTTTTAGAGAGAATTGAATTTTATATTTTTGAAATGAATAAATGTATATATTGGGTATTTCTGATTCTTGGGGTTACATGGGAAATACCTGCTCAGTCATTTTGAAAATAAGAGGGAAATAAAATGAAAAAAAAAGAGATTGGAGACAATGGAGGACTTCCACTAACTCAGCTTTGGAACAGATCTAGTATTCTGGCTGGAGATGAAATATGTTCTCACTTCCAGCCCTGGGAGCCTCAATTTTTGTGGCTTTCTATAACGCCAGCACTTAAATTAAATATTATTCTTTGAGATATAGTGAAAGCAAGGTTGTTGGTTTTGGCTGCCAGCTCCCATCGTATGGTCCCTTTTCCCCATTAACACTGACTCGTCCTTCTTCACGTTGAATCCTATGCAGTGTTCTTACTTTGATGCTGCAGCTCAGTTTTGTAGAATGCTTTTTGAACAGAAGTTTTTCAATATGTAAGTTTACAGTTCCAAAGAGTATTCAGATGCTCTGTTGTATTATTACATGCATTTAATTTTTAGTTTCTGGTTGGATCCAAGTAAAATATCTATACATTTCTTTGGCAAAACCAACTCACAGTTCCTGAGTAGTGTCTGTATGTGTCTGTNGGTTTTATGGTTTGAGTAACTGATGTCTTGGACTGCTCTTGCCTTTGTTGGCACATTTGTAGCCATGAGGTTTCAACAGCATATGACTGTGGTCTGTCCGCCCGATTCATGTGCTCGTCACAAAGCAACTGAACAAACTTGCCATCCTCAGGTGAACTGAACAAAGGTATTTACAGTAGGCAGGAGCTGGTTTTGTTTCAATTTTTTTTTTTTTTAGTTGTTAAAGCATTCAGATAATGTTTAATATTTTTCAAAATACACGCTGAGCACTTATGAGAACATGACCATTTAACCCTCTCAAGTTAGGCAACCAAAACCTGAAGTACATCCCTCTGTCTTACTGTAGAAAATCCAGCCACTGATTTTAAATTGCCCCTGTGCTTAATTATTAGGGATAGTTATAAATGTGCTAAATGTGGGCCATTGCAAAAGATTCTGGAAATTCTCTGACATTAAGTGACTTAATGGAAGGTTGGAATGCTCGCATCTAAAAATTAGGCTCTTCAGTTAAGCTTCTCAGGTGGATAGATGGATTGCTTCAGGCACTTGAAAAGCTTGCCCTACTTCTCTGCTTTGGAAACACCAGCACAAAAATGACCTGTATAAGGTAACTGAGGGTGTCACTGCTTCAGAACTGTGTAGTTCTCAG
>VYZQ01036369.1:33753-51569 GCA_013400655.1 Mystacornis crossleyi
CACATTGTTAATGGATCAGTGGGAAGCACAGTAATGCATTTCACTAGCTAACATATTTAAAGATATAACTTGCGTGCTTCAGAGTTTTGATGTTTCACTGTTGTGAAAATGGTGGCTACCATGCCCCTAAGAATACTATTTTTCTAAATCCTAGATTAAAAACACATGGAAAAGGAATAGGGGAGATTCAGCAAACTGAATCACATGAGAGAAAACAGTGAAAACTTCATAAAGGAAAAAATAATAGAAAACCTCATTAATGAAACTGGAAACTAGCAAAAGAAGTGGGTTTCATAGAAACAACTAGCAGAGTATGCTGTGAGAACAAAGTGGATTTTGATTAAAGGTACCTTTTATTGAATGCAATTTAGCAGAAAAACTTACCGTGGATTACAAGACACCTATGTAGTGACCCAGCAAGGTGGGGCATCTTGAGAGTATCTTCCAAAGCAGGACTGGGCAAAGAGCAGCTGTCACCTAAGTCTCTGCTGACTTTCCCCCTGTTGTCCTTCAGGGGTTGCAGGTTGCCTCTCTTCAGAAGCAGCCCGTAACAACTTCAGTCAGGCTTAGCACATGGAGCAAGCAGAGCTTTGCACAGCTCTGGAAGAAGAAACAGACAGGCACAAGCAGTGTAGGAAGGAAGAATGTAGAAAAGATAACAAGAAGGCTAGTATAGCACAATTTTCAAAGGAAAATGGTATTAGAACCAAAGTGTTATATTAACACACAAAAAATTGAGAAAAAAAGCTGATAGGGTGAGTGTGAAAGGGTTTCATTAGTGAGAAATGTAAAGTAATTCTGAACTAATTGTTTAAGCACAAGAAGGTATTTTTCTACTTGGTGCTCACTGTATTAGCTCTTGCCATCCTTGTGCCATAGCACGTACAGCTCAAAATGGGCATTGTGTCAGTATTAGCAAAAGTCACTGTAACTTTTAAAGGGCTATCCCAGAAAGTAGGAATGAGACTGTAACACCTTCCCTACTTCGGAAAACCTAGCTTGTTAACATGCCAAGACTTCAGCAGAAGACCAATAGGGCTGAATAAAATCCAGTCCCTGTGGAAGAATAACAGAGTAAATGCTCAGCCATCAGCATGATTGAAGAATGAAGGAGAAAGGTCTGCAGTTTGTAAAATGGGAACGGGGAGACTGCAAATTACACCTTGTAACAAGGGGCACCATATTTTCCCTCTAAATGCACTCTTCCATGTTACTTTTTAAGCTAACAGGCATCTCATCTGGGATGTAATTAAAATTCCCCATTGTCTCCCAAATATTAGAAACTTTATTTTCTTCTTTCTCTTTAGTTAGTATTAGCTATGAGTAAATTATCTGTCTCTGGTCAAGGAACATAAAGCAGTTATGCAAAGCATGAATGGACAGGATTGTTTCAAGCCAAATACAGCATGGATTAGGCAAATGGAAGACGAAAGTAAATCTATGACACTTACTATCTTGCATTCTTATGACACATCTCCTTGTCATACCAGAAAATGTTGCTGAGCTTCCAGGGTCTGTGTGCTGCTGGAGCACAAGTAGTAACTCTTACCCTCTGCCTTCAGCAAACCTTACTGAAAAGCTGGAATGACAGGAAAGCACAGGAAAACTTCTGTCAACTGGAGCCTCCAGCTTTTTGGCAAGCCAGTACAAGCTCATCAGTACAGCCAAATAACTGCACTAGTAGTAACAGGATCTTTTAAGATGATCAAGCCAACTTGAGAACTGAGAATTCGGACCTTCATGGCAAATGTACACCTCAGCAAAACAAGTTGTTGCTTCTGCATGTTCCACTTAGCAGATTTTTCCTATTATTTATTTTGTTAAATAAATGTTTATTTCACAAACTGAGCAGTAAGCCACATCTCCTGACTACGAAGACTGGTGGTAGAAGTTTTAAGACCATATCCTATGATGGATATATCCCATTAGTCTGTATTTTATTTGTGACAGCCAACCATCAAACTCTGTAATAACCTTGAAACACAGACTGTTTTAACTCACTGACTTCAGATTACACATTCAAAACTTTGTGAATCACGACAAGTATTTATTTCCAAAGGGTGAGATTAGAATTCAAACTAAACAGAACACAGAAGTAGTCTGAAGTCAGCAAGTTAAAATTAAAAATTCACTAGCAAGGAGTATGTGCAAGAAGGAAAAGAATAATAGGATTTAAAAAAAGATGAATTTGTGAAGAATATTGATGTAGACATTATAAAAGGTCCACCCTAAATCTAAGACACCAACTTGTCATTGAAGGAACATATTTGCAGGAATCTTGTACATAATGGTTTTTAAAATACAACACACATGCGTAGAGTAACAAATATAATCATAACATTTAAAACTTTCTGTGAAAAAATGTTGGAAGAGTTTGTGATGTTTCAGTGAGCAAACAATATTCAAATAGGGAAAAGGTCAGAAAAAGAAAGCAGACACCAGATTTACTCTCCATATGCATTTATAATTGGATGAGATGTAACAGGCTTATTACAGCAAAAAAAGATTTAGGTAAGACATTAGAAAATCTTTCTAACTAAGTAAAGATGGGTAGGGGAATGGATTCCCGTAATCTTTCTAAGCATCTCCATCATTGCAGTTTTTAAAGAATATATTAGACAGACATTTAAGCTGATCTGTATAGACAGTTGTGCCTCAGAGGAAGGATGAAACGCTGCATGTCTTGAGACTCAACTGTGCCTATTTATTTTTTTTATGATGTGTAGCCAGACTATTTTTTCTTAAGTGTATTTTATCATTTGTATGTAATACAGTGCCAAACACATTAAAATAAGGCTGCTTAAAGTATGTATGGAAATAAACCGATCAAACTAATTTTTATGTTTTTCCACTCATTATGGAGCTATCATGCTGTGGCAGAATACAAAATGGAGTGTGGCATGAATGCTCACTATGGAAAAGCAAAAGAAAATTAAAAAGAAAAAAATTAATCCAATATATCCATTTGTAATAGGAAATGTTTTCTGGTAATAAAGCTTGCATTTTCATAGTGCTCTTCTACCAGGAGTTTCAAAGACCTTTCAGAAATTTTCTTGGCACCCCTGAGGCACTTTGGGAGACGAGACCACAACTCTGCAGCTTCACACTGGAGACAGAAGCCCCAGTATGCCCAGGTCAGGTTCTGAAAGCTGCCGGATCTCAGCAGCACTAGGCCTGGACTCCTCCAGGTGCAGCTCATCCCCTCGCCCGTGTCACGCTCTCTCAACATCACTGTCACTCGTCAACTTGAAGAAATGTCTAATTGCTCTCACCAACACTTAAACATGGGATACCACCTTCTACAACAGGAATAAACCTTGATTTACTGCCCTTTCCTAAAGACCTCCACCAACACACCTATATTGAGCAAATATCTATCAGGGACTTCTATAAGAGAAAAGGTAGTTGATATTTATTAATAGCAAAAATAATATTTGTGTATATTTGGTATATTTATATATGAATATGCATATCATCATATAAAAACACACGAATTTATAGAAATAAATATTTAAAAAGAAAACCATTGTATGACTTTGATCCAGTGTNCTAATCCAAATCGTGATCCCAGTCCGATAAATCCCACCACTAAGCCATCATGGAATACCACCTTCTACAACAGGAATAAACCTTGATTTACTGCCCTTTCCTAAAGACCTCCACCAACACACCTATATTGAGCAAATATCTATCAGGGACTTCTATAAGAGAAAAGGTAGTTGATATTTATTAATAGCAAAAATAATATTTGTGTATATTTGGTATATTTATATATAAATATGCATATCATCATATAAAAACACACGAATTTATATAAATAAATATTTAAAAAGAAAACCATTGTATGACTTTGATCCAGTGTCCTGCCTTCACTCCTTAGGACAGAGACTCAGACAGATTTCATGTGTTTGTACAGCATGCTGAACCACAGAGTCATCATGCTCGGCAAGCATCTCTCACTGACATTACAAAAGAGTAATATATTACACATTTGTATCCCAATGCTACAGTCATATCCTCTGAAATCCTGAATTTGCATAAAGTTTATAAGCTTGACTTGGTGCTTGTTTAGGTATTTTCAAAAATAATTATTTAATATTGTTATTGTTTGACCAATTTACATGTCTGGTTTAAAAATGAATACTTGAGCCATGCAAATAGTTGTTGCTGTGTAAATGAACATTTCCCCACGTTCATATTATTTTCCTTCAGTAAGTTCTCAGAGGTAACTACATTATAGTAAATCTGTCTGTTTACAGATAGCTGGACATCAATATAAATTTGTTAAATGTCTGTATAAAAAAGAAGTGGTTGTCTGCTATTGACTAGATTCACCTTCCAAAAACCTTAACTTTGCGCTATTATGCCTTCAACTCCCCTTTAATACCACACTTTTGTGTATCACCATCAAAAGCAACTGCAGAAAGTATTTACACAATTTAGGGAAAAAACCCTTCCAACTCTCTAACAATGACAATAACCTTAGCTAAGGATATTTCTCCGTTTCTCAAAAATTATTAACTAGCTGGGGTTAATGGCCACTGGCTTCACCCTAGGCCCTCAATTAATCCCTGAACCTCAATTGTTATTACCTAATTGACTTAGTTTCATTTCATTTTAACATTTCAAAGTGATCTTCCTAAAATCACACTGACAGAGTAACGTGGTCTCTGTAGATATGCACTGACATGGTTTCGATACTGTTACTTCGTCTCCATACGCTTGCATTGACATTTCATTTTGCGTTGACATCGCAGTGCCACATCTATGGATCTGTGCAGATGACATGCAATTGTTCACATTAGGTGAAAGCCTGGCCAGGAGCGAGGGCAGGCTGGCATCTTATGCAGGGACACGATGCCAGTTGAGAGCTAGTAAGAGTTACCGTTATAATTTTTAATAATTGTTATCATTGCAAATATTATTTGTATGTTTGTAAACAGAAGAAATACCAAATTTCACTTGAAATCTTGCTGGCTTTTTAAAATAAACACACAAACAAAAATCTTTTGACTTAGATCGACTTAAAAACCTAGCTTGAAAAATGCACCAATCTTTTAAAATGCATTTAAAAAGAGCTTTTTTGATATTACCATGTCATGCTTATTTGAGGCTGCAAACAAATTATGCAAATCTTGTGTGTTCAAATATCATCAGATCAACACAAGTAGCTGAATACTCTAAGATGCAACTCTAAACCAAGAAATCCTCATAAAAATAGGGCATCAAAATTGAATCTTTTTATTATGTGGAAAAGTTTTTGAAAAGACTTTTGAAGCTCTTTGATCCAGCTCTGGAATAATTTTGGTAGATTACTATTGTACAAAACCCATAATTTATAGTAGCTGACCTCAGCTGCTCTTTGTATAACAGCCATATATGAAACAATAGCAGGAAAGTGAAAAATACAAGGGGAACTAAAATGGCTCTGTTTATTATGTAGCTCATAATTACATCTTCCTTATTTAATCTTTTGAATCCTGGAATGTTTTTAATAATACAGGTTCAATTAATATTTACTATACACAGGAGAGTTAGTTTTGAGTAACGCATTTAGACTATCCAAACTTTGTGTAACTTGTGACCTTTCCCTAACCTAAGAGAGGTCTATTTTATACAGATCGTACTAGATAGACGGTTTCTCTATAAATGGTGAAGTTGCTGCCAAGCTCCCATTGTTAGCTAGTTCATTTTTCAACAGGCACACTTTAGGTTCCTATCACACCACTGTAAAGAGCAAGCCCTTGAGGTTTCTTCTTTTGTCAATGTAATAAAAAGGTTATTTCTGAATAACCTGCAAATCCACAACAAATGGCCCTTTGTGACTTAGAATAACATGATAGGAGGATTTTTTGGTTGTTTTTGCAGGCAGCCTCCCATTTTATTCTGTAATATTAAATCAATACTTGAGCAGCATTTGTTCTAATGTAGTTTATCTCATCCTCGAAATAACAAATGCATATTTCTAACAACTGTTACCCTAGCTCCATATTCACCACCTAACAGCAGAAGATCCCTTTAGAAGAAGCTATCTATTGTAAGACTATATCAGATGAAGCAACACCAAGAATCAAGTTAAATTCTGTGTACTTTTTGTTGACCCTTGAAGAATTGTTATCAACTCTGGTAAATAACAAGAATCTGTAGAATGTACAAGCTTTTGCCAGATCGACTGTGATGTGGAAATGGGGACATAGACTTATTTTCCACTCTGAACCAAGTAGATTTTGGCACAGGAGGAAAGTTAACCTTTAACTTCAACAGATCTCCTTGCAGAAGTACTACACAAACGAGGCATGAACTCACAGAAAACAAGGATCCTTAATGGAAGAGATGCTTTAACAGCTTAATTCCTAATATTGTCTATGCCTGTTTTCTAGTAGCACAGAGGCACTACTAACTTAGTCCTTTGTTCAACTGTACCCTCAATAGAGGAGTGACTGATTATTCTGCACTAAGTGTGCTCTGTTTGGTGAATACTCCCAGCCTGCAGAAATGACCTATGTTTCATACCAAAAGAATGAAGAAGAGCATCACAATGGTTCCTCATTACAAAGCCATGTGAAAATTTGAGGACAGCCTCCCTGGAATCTAGAGCTCCTATTTAAATTAGAGTAAGAGCAAAATTGCTTTAGATGGTTTTCAGTCCAAATGTATACAGAAATGGAAACAGCACTCTTCAGATGTAGTAACAGAAACAGAAGCAGGTGGTAGAAAACATGGTAGAAAACTTTTCAAACAGGACACAAACAAATGGGAGATTATTGAATAAATAAATGTGAACTGGTTAAAATAAGATGGAAAATTAATAGGGAATGATTGAGTGGCAAATGAAAAGAGGCACTGATAGTCTTCTGTAGTAGTCTAGATGGTGGAGAAATCCAAAAGCCAATACCAGGAAAGAATGACTTTTTGAATAAGCGAATACAACCTAACAGGATGAAAACTATTCATGAACTACCAGTACTATTAACGTAATGAGGGAAGTACAATAAGACATTTGGTCCCTTTTCTTCAGTTTAAGACAAAAGTTCTTCTGCTCTGAGCTGTCTTTAGGGAAAGATTATGGAACCCATACTAATAATGTGTCCCCAGAATATAGGAATGGTAAAAGCCCCATTTTCTTCCTATACTAGAGTGTGTGACCCACCATTGTGCCATTCCTCCTTTACACGGAAGTTTTGCTTCCCTACTCAAGACAATTATATCAATTCCTAAAGCTCAGAACAGGCCTTATAACAGTGGTTGCAAGAGCATATGCTTGCAAGTCTATATATGCCAGTGAGAACATCATTCAGTTTTATGTACACTTCTGTTTTCTGGCTAGGCATGATTCATCAGCACACTCTACAGAATACTCCATAAAACTGAATTTGGTTTTAATGTTAAGGTTCTAATGGCCACAACATTGTTTAAGAAAACAAAACCAAGAAAAAACCCACAAACAAACAGCAGTGCTTCCTCTTAAATACTAAAGTTGATGTTTACATCTGATAAACAGAGAAAAATACTCAAATGAGGGTTTTTTTTGCAGTATATAAGTAGTAATAACAAAACAGTCCTAAATTTTTTTATGTTTTGCTTTCAGCGTTTAAAATAGTGAAAAAGCATAGTTTTTGTAGTGACAAATCCCTTTTGATAGCATGCAGTGAAATTAGTACAATACATAGACTTTCATGGATAATTTAATCCTCATTCTAATACAAAGATTCTTAAAGTGGGCAATATATGAAGATGAGTTGAAAGTGCTGATTAAAGACAGCTGTACTGCTTTCCAACCTGTTATGTCACAGCACTAGGTAGAGGAATAAATAAACAAATATAAGCCTAACCTGATTTATCTGTGCGTCTCCACATAAACTTGTTTAATATAAAAACAAATAAAGCAAAGCTTTGATGGAGGGTAGCAGAATTTTCAACATCTGTGCAGATAAATTCAATTTATTCAAAAAGAAAATGCAGCATTAGTGTATCATGTAAAAGCTGATTTAAATGATTTCATATAACAGAAAGCATATGCAGTAGCTAAAACAAATTCCATTTGCCTTTAAAACCCATTTTACTCAGACAACCATTACTTCTGAATTTTCTACTATGATTATGTTTAGTTATTTCTTCTTTTTTATTCTTTCCTTGATTTCACACATTCCACTAACCTAAACCATAGTTAAAAGTCCCAGAGGAGTAACACCCTAAATGTAGCTTGTGTGTAGCATCAGGCAGGTACATTTATTCACAGATTTCTTTTTTGTATCTTTATGGGCAAATCCTTAAAGCTGGTCAGGTAAAATAAGCTCAGCACAATACCTTAAATAGTTGAACATAAATGACTTACAGGTGTTTGAATATTTTTAAAAAAATAAATCTTTTCACTATAACACAATCAAACCCAGGAAAATATCTCTATACAATAACTCACTATAGTGGAGCTATACTAGCTTATCTCTGCAGCAAGGGACAGAGTATTAGAAGATTAAAAATATTTTTTCTTGAAAATTAAAGATTAGTCAAAAAGATAAATTCTTGTCTGAAACTTACCAGAAAGTGTTAAGCTGAGAACTAAAACCTAAAAATAAAAATACTGTATATGCATCTGAAAACTACAGCTGAAAAACTCCTGAATAGGATTAATATCTTTTACACTCAAGGCAAGACTGTAAAAAGTCTGCACATGATTTTTGTAATCATACAGGTGCACAAAATATCACCTCAACTAAAAAAAGGTGATGAATATGCACTGTAATGTTTTAGAGACCCTTTCTTTCTGGAAAAGGTCATCAACTTGTGCTTTAGGGAGACTGTTATCACACCTTTAATTCTACAACAGAATCCATAGTTCTCAGAAAATATGAACGTGATGAGCATACATGCAAATCTCTCACTGCAATTTTAAAATATTTTGTCCTTTCCCAAATAATAGTTAGCAAAACCAAGAGTATTGAAGTGTCAAGCCCAATAAGCTGCTGTCACAAAAAAACATCTGAGAGCACAAACCTGTGACCCAATCTTGCCCCTCTGAGTGGAGATGAGGATGGAAAGAGAAGAGACTGAGCTCAAAACTTCAAGAAGGGCTAACACCCACCTCAATGAACTTCTGATCTTGGTGGTTCTAACAAGAGAAAAACAAGGCTCTTACAAGGAAACAAGTACACAGGAAACTTCCGTCCATTTGTGTGCTTTATTTGTCTTGTGGAACTGATCCAGTATGAAGCACTGTTTTATCCTTTTTTTTTGATTCCCCTTCTTGAACACCAGGATGGCAAACTCCTTCAGAAATAACCCACATAGNGGTGAGAAAAAGACAAAACACAAGTTATCTTTGAGTCACTAAAATACTTATTAAACACCCCAAAAACTACCCCCAAACTTCACAGGCTTATATACATAAAATAAAACCTGTGTCCTTCACTTTCACTCCCTCTCAAAATCCCCTAACTTTTTTTTTAACTATTAACTTGGGATTTCACTGTTGATTTTAACAATCAGATAGTGACAAAACACATGCACCAATTATTATCTCAAAATCTGGGTATTTATTGTAACAGCCATGATCCTCTCTTACCACCTGGGCTTTACCAGCTTTGTATTATTTTATTTTAAGCCCCAAAACAACAGTCTTCACCAAATCTCCACATCACTGTAGGTGTTTTAGTCACATCACTAGCACATACTGAATTCATAAAAGCACTTAATTTTATACGTGACTCTGAAACAGGGGTAAGAACTGAAAGCTGCACCCTTCAGCCTCTGCATTTTTGTCTTTGTTTAGAATGCTTGAAGAAGCCATCCGGAAGGAAGAAAGATTATGAGTGTCTCGAAACTAGCTGTTTGACAGAGACAGAACTGCTGATAATGAGTGGGTTGTGTCTGTCTTTTTTGGCCGATCACAACAGAGGTCTGAAGCAAAACAGAAACTCTTGATATGTTTGTGTAAAGCAGCAGTAGCATAAGGGCGGGCAGCAGGAGTTCAGCCCAAGTTCAGGGCAGATGCTGCCATTAGTTTACACTGCAGGAAAGTAAAATTGCTTCCGGATTTACCTCTTCCTCCCAACATCAGCGCTGAGCCATGCTGTGTCGCAGAGTCACAATGTCAGTAGGGAAGCAGTCTTTTAGCAGGATACCACGTTCACGATGGCAGTCCAGCTCTTCAATAAATCCGTACCAGTATATGACTAACCCAGGGCCAAATCTATCAAACAAAAGAGAAAAATTACCTTATGTAACTGTGTTAGGGGAATTTTATTTTTCCATCTCTGTTATTCCAACATAAATCTGGTAATTTCACTGCAAAATTGGAGGGAGTATTTGAACTCTGTTTAATTTTCAAATTTTGAACAGGCAATTGATCGATGTCAATAGTACCTGATTCCATGAATAAGAATGCTATTTAGAGACTCACAGAATCCAAATCAGAATTTCAGGTTTTTTCTTGTGAACATTCTGCACATCAGTAAAAAATACCTATGTATTAAACACTAAATAACATTCAGTAACTGTGATATACAGAGAAACCTCTTTTGCCAAGCACTCTACTCTTTTAGATTTGTGTGAGCAGACATTAAAAACACAAGGGTTTACACACATCCCAGTTCATTCGAATTATAATATCATGAAGGTGACAGTGAACTCTCAAAATATAATCTCTACAATGAGCTATTATGCAGGTAATTATTAACATAAAGCACAATTCAGAAGAAACAGAAAGTTTGTGCTGTAATGTCTCTGAAATGTGCCTCAGGAATTCCTTAGATATTGCTAACTCTGACTGATCCCCACTAGGCAATCTCAGGAAGTAGCCCCATGGACTATTTTACCCATCAGGAAGTTCAGACCTTCAGGCTGGGTTCATAAAGAAGTAATCACTATCAATCACTGTGTACTGCGATATGTTTTGCACATCAGTTTCACGTTTTTCCTACTGAGAGCACTTAATTAAAGGGCAGCACTACTTCTGGTGTAGTGTTGCAGGAATTTTACAGTGGAATCATAAATTATGAATGTTGGGTTAGTAAAAGGATGTCTAAAAACAGAACTGCTTTCTGTAGTCTAACATTACAGCAGTCTGTACAACATTAGGCCAAAAAGCTTTTTCTTTCCTTGATTTATTATATGCTGTAGTGAACTTGCCAAAACCAACAGTGCAGGATGAGCTGTTAGGTACCGTCTGTACAAGAAAAAGTTCAATAGAATGTCATGTAATGACATTTATATGCAGGGTTTATATGCAGGGTTGTACTCAGGACTCAACCAATATGGTAGCCAATTTTTGTTAACGTTTAATTATAATAAATATGAACTGGGGGGAGGCACAGTAACCTAAACGTCCACTGAGCAGACAATATGAGCACTCAAAGCCATGGGTAGTGCCAGACTGGCTGCATGAGGGTGGTTTCTTTCCAACAATGTGGGGAAAACTCTATCTGATCTGCTCGTGTAATGGAATAGGCATCAAAGGAAGAAGAAACCCCTGCGGCTTCCTCCTGCAGTTTCAATTAGATACGGTGCTCTTTTGCCTGAAACTGCTGCAGAGCATTGTAACATTTTGGTCTATGGCTACTACTCTTCAACCTCCGAGTGGCCACAGTTCAGTGGCAGAGTAAATTACTCCTCAGCACAGCTGAGGCCACACTGGTAAATATGCTTTTTGCAACTGAAAGGTGATATTCGAAAGTTGAAAGGTTAAAACTCTGACACATCTGGTTGTACTAGGTAACGTATCCTAGCACATTTGGCAATAAATACAGCACAGACTGAAGAGTGGCTAATATGAAGGACAGTGCTGCCTATACCCAATTCCTAAGTTTTGTCTGGCTGGCCAACAACTTCAGTTTCTACGGACTTCTTTCCATTGTCCTTTGCTTAAGCGCCTTTGGGGCCAAAATGTGCAGAACCTCACTGTACCTGCAAGCCTGGAGACCCAAGCAGGAGCGAGGGGCCAAGGCAAGCGAGGCCAAGGACTGATGCCCAGAGCCTCTGGTGAGACAGCAGTTTGCTGATCCAAGAGGGGCCCCTACTTCTGTCACTTCACAGACTACGTCTCTGTTCCCACCTCAAGCAAATATAGAAATGTGTAATGGGGTCGGGATGTACTTATGTAGTAACCAAAAAAATTTTAAAAGCAAAAATTCCCAGAAGATAGGGAGCAGACCTTACATTTCTAATGGGCTATTTTGTGCAAGGCAGAAGGTATGAAATGTACGCAAGTAGTTACTCATTACGAGCACATGTGCCAGGTAAGATCCTGATGCTAATGAGCAGCTGCTCACCCAAGTTTTGAAGGGTTCATTTTGCTGTGTGGCAGTCTGAATCCCCCCTCCACCATAAAATGCATGTGGCACTGTGCTTAAGTAATTTGTTTAGTTATTTTTTGAAACTGGAATTTTAAATAAAAATAATATTTCAAGATACCTCAAAAAGCTAATTTATGTCTTGTGAGCAAATCACCTCAGCTCAAGCACAATTTTTGAGGTGCTTGAAAAATTATGTTCAGAAATACCAATTTGATAATAAAATTATATACAAGAACATCTGCAGACTGTTAATGGCAGGAGCGAGTACATCTTTAGCATGAAAACATCCATCAATCCTGCTTCTGACTGTGGTGTTACAGCAAAACTGTTTGCCCTGTGCTGTCTAGGTTGCACTTTTTCAACCTGTTGTGCCATTTGTTCTACGACAGGTCTGTATCACAAAGCTCATGTGTATGATCACATAAAAAAACAGGCCATACTTTTGTTTAAAAACACTTAAGTGCAATACCTAAGACCAAAATTAACTTGTTGGCCCATTAAGCATTTACCACTGACTATCAGGAACTCCTGCTGCTAAGTGCTAATTTCTCTCTCATTAACGCCCAGAGTTGGCAAACCACAAACAATGCCACTGGTTAATTACTACTGCCTTAATTTGAAAAGACACTTAACCTTTTTGTGTAAGGGGATGAGGTAGGGAAATGTAGCCTAGAAGTAAGAACCAAACTTTTTAATTTGACTCCTTCCCAAGTGGAGATATGACACCCTGAGGAATGGAAGTCATTGCTGTGAATTACAAAGTAAAGCCACAAATTGATTTCTTGTATCAGTTGTAACACTGAACAAGTTAGTGACTGACCGTGGTTTACACATGAGAATGAACTAAATGGAGAAACTACTTACTTGGTGTTGCTACGGAAAGGGGATGCATTCAGTAGCTCCGAGGAGCACAGAAAAATGTTGAATGTACCAATTGGTTCTAAAACTATAAAGATACAAGATAGACCAGGTCATCTTATTTCATATGAAAGACACTGGAGAAAGTTTAGTTCAACTGAAAATCAACCAGAGAATGCAACAAACGATTGGACTCCTATGGATTTTCTTCTTTCTGAGAAAAATTGTATAAAATCCTGAAAATATGCTTGTATTTCTTCTCCCTAGTCTTGAGTTCTTAGGTGTGAAAAGCTTAGGTGTGAAGGAACGTGTCCAAAAGTTCTACAAAACTGTAGTTTTAGCTATTCCAGTGAAAGTACTGCTTTTAGAACTTTACTTTTATAAGGGGTTTCTTTTTAAAGCTGAAAAGAAATCCAAGTAACTAAGCTTTAGTTAATTCCATGAAGTAAAAATAGAATAAACAGGAAATACAGAAGCAAGCTTCCTTCAGAACATAATAAACTTAGCAAGTGAAAATTGTCCACACAGGTTGCATCAGTTTACTTAAAAATTAACCAATAAATAGGTAGCTACCATTATATAAATCCCAGTTTAGTCATTGTCCAGTACTGACATTAGAAATTGTGACTACAAGGCAGCCAAAGCCAACTCAGCTGCACTTGGGGTATGAGTACCAGAAGTGCCAAAAGGGAGGCAGACAGGCTCACGACCCCAAGGCACAGCAAGACGAGAGCAGCATTACAAAAGCTCGTGGATTACTTAAGGCCTAATTTAGGCTTGATATAGATGACTAAATTTAGTCTACATACTAAAGGCAGCAGATGGTGTCTTTCAAAGAATCAACTGAAGCATTTGAGATAGAAAAATACTATCTGACTATAGTTAAATATAGTTGCAGTCTCAACAAGTTCTTTAGATAAAACTTACATCTGACAATACTACTTGCTTTAAGTCAGTCAGGTTTGCACTAATTTCAGATTGTTCAGAGGAACTCTTGTATTGGTTTAATCACACAAATCTTGAAAGAAACCCACAGCTACAGTAGTACACTGATAATTCTAGGACACTGAGTTTTGTCTTGGAAAGGAGTTTCACAGAGATATACTGTAAAGCCAGAAGACAAAATTCAGATAACCCAAAGCCAAATGGTTCTCTGTCTTAAGAAAAAACCCCAATAAAAACAAACTAAGGGATCACTTAAAAACAAAAAAGAAAGAAAACAACTAAGTAAAATATGAACCTGGGTTTAACTTGCCCTCCAGTTGAACCAGTTTTGTGCAAGAACAAAAAAAAAGGACTTTTATTTATTTATCAAAGTGGCCTAGTAGGCTCACACATATTCTACTTCACTTCAAGAGAAACTACTTTTTAGTAATGTCTTTTCTTCTGGAATGTCTGTGTGAGGTCCATACCAGCTTCTAAGCATTTGCCTAGACATGTGGCTGTTGTGAGGTGATTTTTTCAACATCACAAAGCCTTGCATGTGGTTATATGAAAAATGCATTTTCAACACACTGCTTGATACTGAACAGAAATGTAAAACAACTTGGAACTGTTTTTATCTAAATGTTCACTTCATTTATTCTTAGTCTATTTGTTAGAGATGTGCTATATGCATCTCAGCATAATGTAAATAATTTGAATTCCTAAAGACTCTCATAATAAAATGCTGGCATATGAATTATTATTTCTAACATGTATGCATTTAAACAAATATTTTATCAAATGGATTCAGCCAAGTATTCATGTTATGAAAGTTGGTGATTTTAATTATGAAGGTCACACCTGAATGTGTCTTTTAAGGACTGCATTCTGGTCTGTCACTTTTCAATGCCAGCTAAAAAGCTGGCCTTGCCTCCTTGTTTTTCTTTTTAAATATGAAGCAAACCAGAGCATTACCATTTGTACATCACTACTTATTTTCTGGGAAAGGGGAATTACAAAAGTTCACAAATAAATTATTACATTCTAAGTCAATTTAATATTGTTCTTCAGAGTCACAGTTGTGATTAAACAGGTTTTACTGGTAGTACTAATACACCTTGAAGACAAAATAATTAACCCCCCCGTAACAATACATAAAAATTTTACTCTTTAAGGACATCCAGCTTTATTTTAGTGTACTTGTAGAAGTCTCATTTGTGTCAGCGGAAGAAATTTAGAAATTGGCAGAGCTAAGCTAGTAGGCAACAACTACAGACCACATTTTCGAATAAGGTCAGTTGGCATCAGTCAGCCAACTTCCTTATGTCTAGACTAGTTTACTACTGCTGATGACACAGCATTATATATCTTGGCAAACATTTAAGAGCCTCTGCTCAGAAATGTACTTCGATTAGCAAGAAACTTTCCACTTAAACAGTTACTGCAGTCCTAATTCAGAATAGTTTATAACAAGGTATTATTTTCTACCGTTCGTTTATACAGAGTTTAAAAATCAAATAAAGGTACTTGTGCATGAAGACAGTGCATTTTAAAAACTCTGAATGCAATTTAAAGATAACGGTTGGGTTTTATTATTCCTGTCAGTTTCCAAATCCTCCACACAATTTTGGGATCCAGTGACACACACACAGCACCTTATTACTTTGACTTCACCAAATCTGGTTGGGAGAAAGGAATAAAAAATCCAGTACTTAGCAAGATCAAGTAACTGAATGATAATTTTTGCTTTAAAAATCTGATCCTTAACCTGTAATCCACAAGGCTGCAGTATTTTTGTACCCAACTCCCTTAAGCCACTTAATACTGACTTCCTACAGTAACAACTGCAAATAAATAAATTTGCTTGCAAATGTGGCTCAAGAAAGTTTAACAAGTTCCGATCACAACAGGAAACTTGTCCATGGCATGAACAAGTACTACATCGTGCCTCACACAGACCTTAGCAGCGTAATATGTCTCAAGGATCCAGGCATCCAGTTCATGCTGCTTAAGGTAAAATTAAGCAAGTAAAACCTAATCTGCTTTAAGCTTTGATGTTACCACAGTAGTTGGGGGAAGTCTTATTTTTACTGAAGACAAGGAAAAAATCAAAGTCTGCTAATATTTTGTGAGACTCCCATTTCCAAGGTTTTGACTCAAAAGTGGGAATTACTTTGGACTGAGAAAGGTAGGCATTTCCATGAATGCCAGAAACTGATATTATATGCAGTTGATGTGGAATTTAGAGTTGTCAGGTGAAAAAAAGGTGGATGGAAACTAATACCAGGCCCCTGTCGCTACAGCTACACCTCACTCAGATGTGATTAAATCTTAATGAGCTTTTTTTTACACTAGTTGTCTTTTTACCTCTGCAACGAGACAGTTAAAGCTTCAATCAAATAGCGGCATTTCATCAAGCTTATAATATGACTTAATTGCTTTTGGCGTTTTGAGAAATAAAAACAAATCAAGTGATATTTATGTGGACATAAGGGAGCATTTAAAATATTTTAGAATTTTCCATAGCACAGTTTTAAATGCATATTAACAGACTGCACCAGAAACTGTGCAAGTCACTGTCATTAAAATATTATAAATACAATATAACTTTTAGCTGCATAATACATTTTTAATAAACAAACTGTCGAAACACATTCTTCACTTACACTTATTCATTCAGATCTGAGTACTGTTCTCCAGGCAAATAAAGGATTTTTATAATCCTCAATGACAAGTTAGGCTTTTTTTTTTAAATACAGTTCTCATGGAAATTAACTTTTAAAAACTATGATTAAACAACATTAAGGTTACAGTGATTTACAAGGATCAAGGCTTTCTAAGTGAAGACTGATGTAGTGAGTGAGAAAGAAAACACAGACTGGCTTCAAGGCAGCTTGTCATTAAGAGGAGAGAGCCTTGAGTGAACTTTGAATTTCTCAATTTCTGTTGTTTTATGTCCTAACATCTACTAAAATATACTTTTTTGTTGTTGTTGTTTATTAGCAGTATTCCAGATGCTCAACTCTCAAGTGGGTGTGTGTACGTAAGGTGCAATATTTTTTTCTTTCAGTCTCAGCATGTTCAAAAATCTGGTAGATGTTTTCTTTGCACATCAGATTGTAAGGTTTTGTGCTCTAAAGCCACACTACAAGGTGACCCTGTGCCTGCACTGCAGGATTGGGTTGATGTACTGAAAATTAACATGATACTCACAT
This sequence comes from Mystacornis crossleyi, assembly GCA_013400655.1. Lineage (NCBI taxonomy): Eukaryota > Metazoa > Chordata > Aves > Passeriformes > Timaliidae > Mystacornis > Mystacornis crossleyi. Next base: position 51,041 of record VYZQ01036369.1, read on the forward strand.
CAACATTTTCGAAAAGAGATTTTTAACCCTTATACTGCTGAACTGTTTCATGGAAATAATGGCCACATTTTTTTCACAGAATCACAGAATGGTTTGGGTTGGAAGGGACCTTAAAGATCACCCGGTTCCAAGGCCCCTGCTGTAGGCAGGGGTGCCACCCACTGAGATCAGGTAGCTCAGGGCCCCATCCAACCTGACCTTGAGCACTCTCAGGGATGGGGCATCCACAATCTCCCTTGGCAACCCGTTCCACTGCCTCACTGCCCTTCAATGCAGCCCACAAAGTACTTGGCCTTCAGGGCTGCGAGTGCCCACTGATGGCTTTTTCTGGCTCCAGTGGGGATCACCTGGGTATGCATCATGGAAAACAATGCATTTTGGCTGCGTGGGAAGATAGTTCCAGTATCTAGCTGTAGTGGTTTGATTCGCATCTTCCCCTTTCTGTGAGATAAGAACAGGGAGGAATACAAAGCAGGCACCAAACTTTAAAGAATATAATGAAGTTTATTACTACAACTAAAAGTAAAAT
>VYZQ01036370.1:17249-39650 GCA_013400655.1 Mystacornis crossleyi
TGAGGTGTACACACAGAAACACACGCAGAAAGAGTCAGAGTTTGCTGTGGAGAAGAGCATTTGAGCTTAAATTGCAGCACTGGATTTTTCTTTTCAATGCCATTTTGCCCCTTCACTTAATTTCTTTCTCTTCTCTCTGGAATCTCATCAAGAAACTAATCGAGAGCGTAAAAGAGCATGGGCTTAGAGTACCTTTCATAGAGCTATTTTAATCAATCTTCAGTAGTGTATATGGATTCATATAAGACCTTCAATTAACTTGCACATTAACACTGGTTAAGCAATTTTAGATCCTTAACTTATCGGGAATGTTGTATGCAAGGGATTTGAATAGCTGAGCAGAGTTTGTCATCAAACGCATTTCATCACTGCGCTCTTATTATGCTGGTCACCACATAGAGAAGGAAACAAATGAACTGAGAATGGCTCTTTTCTGAGATTTTCCATTCTTTAAGCATTAATGTTACCTGCATATTACTGTCTCACAAGTTTAAGCAGGTTTTCTAAAGGGAGAAGCACTTACCTTTAAGCATCTGTCTTAAAGTCATGTCCATCTCGAAAATTCTACAAGAACAAAAGTGAGTTGTTTATGTGCTTTCCTACTTTTAATCACTTCATGGAAAGTATTTTTGTGTCTTATGTTTGTTTCTATGGCCTCATATGTAACAGAAGCTTACTATGGCATAGATAGAAAAATTCATAGCACCCACTAGCCTTCACCGTGAAGGACCTGGATTATTTTACAGTGTTTTAGTCTTTTGTTCCCATGTTCTGCTTTCAGAAACAGCAAAGTAAATCCAAATCCCACGAATGAAAAGTATTTTAGTGAACTAAACAGGAGCTAATGCTTCTTATTTGAAAGTGCCTACAGCATTTTAACCTGTAGTGCATTAATTTCTCAAAATTACTTTGTGTCCAGTCAAAAATGATTATAACAAGCCGTTTCCCTAATCAGAAAGATAACAGTGAGTTTCAAATCCAGTTATTCTCTTACCTGCTGAAAATTTCTGATGCCTGGCTGAAATTATTATCATGCAGGTTTGCAAGGATACCCACTGGTGTTTCTGTTGTTGCAGCAATGGAAGAGAACTCTCTGGTGCTTTGGGGGCCTGGCAAGGACCTTCCTTTAATGCTCATTGGTGACCCTGCTGATTTTGGAACTAAGCCATCTCTGAGTGGGTGTGATCGGGTCCACTCAAGTGAAGTGTGTTAGACATGGATGTTGACCCTGAGATTGGGACCAATCTTTGCATTGAATTTAACTGGAGGGATTGTGTGATACAAACACTCCTAAAATGAAGACCAATGAACTTTACTGGAGTTTATAAATGCGTGAGAAAACTGCACAGCATCACAAAACACCAGTTGGTGGAACTGTGTATGAGATTTATTTCTTGACTATACTCTTTGTAGAACTCAGGAAATAGGAGCTTGATAAAATCGTGGCACTGCTTTACTGATGTTTTTCAGTCAGGCTTTGTCATATGATGACCTCTGCATAAAACTGAACCCCGTTATCCCTGCCACACGTGTAACTCCAGGAAGTTTGAAAACTGGTTGCAATTACCAGATACAAGATGGCAATTAAAAGGGGTGCATTCTTAACACGGATGTGCATAACGTGCTAGAGACTAATTAAAGATGTGAGCACACAGATCACTAGGAATTGCCCAGGAATAGAAGTTCACTTGAAATAAGGTAATTAAGTTAATCTTCTGATAGTGGGGTTTTGCAGTAAGTGCATGTACTAAATATGAAAGTAAGGAATTTAAGAGGTAATTAAAAGTAATTCAGGCATTAAATTAACCTTCTAGCTATATGAAGTGGTGGCAATTACAGACATCAAAATTAGAATCATATTGTAATCAGATTAACTACAGTGTAATTAATGTACCTACATCACAACCTATCTACAAAAGTCAAATACAAAGTGTTGGTTTCCCAGCAAACATTAGTGCTTCAGCTGGAGAGCAAGCCTCTCAAAACTGGGAGCAGACGTCAGTACCCCAAATCCGAACAAAGCTGCCTGCGCTGGGGATCTGTACCGTTTTCAAGAGCTCCACCCTGGAGTTTCCAGGAAGGCTGCAGAATCATTCTCTAGTTTTTTCCTGTCCAGAGGTATCCCTGTGCTGGGGATGAGCTTTGCAGGCTCCCTGGCAGAGCAGGAGTTACAGCTCTGTCGGAGGCAGGCAGAGCCTCTGCTCTTGCTTTCTGCAATTAGGCTTCTCAACATCTCTCTCAGGAAAGTGCTGCTGGCTCATTATGGCTAATTGCTGGCAGACACCTGATTCCCTCGGAGGGCAAGGAGAGGAGCCAGGCTGAGGGGAGGGCTGTGGTGGCTGAGCAGGAGCACCTACCAGGCAGGTGGATGCACTTTTAATCATTTCTACAATTGACTTACAGCTACAGGAAACTTGACCTTTTCTTTGATTAGAATCCGAGCTGATGAAATTCCCCTTCTTCCCTGCCATCAGTTGCCACATGAATTAGGCCATTAGATTTGTGTATCTACCTATCTGCCCTAGGCATGTTGTTAATGCAGCTGTGATTAAAGTAATTTATTACAAATTATTGGGTGTGAAAAGGGATCTGATACTACAAAGTAATATTTTAAAGGAGACATTCTAATAGGCACAGTAGTGTCATGCTTTGTTTTCAATTATTTTATCTCTGGCACGAACAATAGATTACCCACTACAGGCTTTGTGCTATAGGGCAACTTCTACATGATCTGTGAAGCAAATAGAACAAAAAAAAATCTGATTGCAACTCAGTCTTGGCAGAGACTCTACCATTTTCCAAGGCTGCAGAAGCAGATTAAACACTGTGCAGTTTGATTTCTGTGTATTCCTTTATGCTAGAATTAAGCATAAGCCATTTTTCTTGTCAGGAAAGGTTTCTTGTATGTTATTCCTCTCTTTGCTTTTTTCTGTTTCTTAATTTATTTGATGTATTCCCCTAGATAATACTCAAGTTTTATTTTAATAAAACAAAATTTCAGTATTGACCATTTAACAACATCTGTTTCCATGTGAGCAAGAAGTCCAGCCCTTGTCCCACCATATTCATTCCAGGGAGTTTTACTGTAAACTTGGCAAGTTTGTGGCTCGAGGCCGTTCCCATGCAGCCAGACACACTGAAAGCACCAGGGTTGTGCAGGTGTACATCACTCTGCATATCATCAGTCGTGCCTCTGAAGGTTGATTTTTTGGGCTTCAGACATTTCAAATGGTTTGGAGGTTTCTATCGATGGGTGCAGGCACACCTGTGCTCCACTCTGTGCAGGGGGTCAAGGATGCCGTGGCCACATTGATGCCTTTGTGTTCCCAGCACTTCCCTCCACGGTTTGTTACCGACTCGAGCTGGAAAGATGAGAATTGCTTTGTGTAATTACACGATTGAACTGCTGGAATTGCCTGAAGGATAGATTGTATATCACACTCATGGCATTTATTACTTTTTCATCTGAGTGAAAAAAAGCAGCAGAATGCTGTACAAGTCTGATCAAATCACACAACTATTCATCAGCAGTCATGAGTTAACAGATAACATATACAAGACTCACTGAAAAGTGTGAATTTTATCTTAAAACCAGTTTGATTACTACACTGTGGTCCATCAGTGAAAAAGATACTGTCCTTTTTTTGTAATTGTGGATTAAAGTTAGGGGATAATGAACAAAAGAGCAAAGAATCAGAGAAGAAAGAAAACATATCTTTGATTCAAAGCTCTGGTTAATTCAATAAATGTGTCCCTTCAATATTTTCCAAAAGAAAGAAGTCTTTGTACTTGGGCTGAAACTAGCTTTTATGAATTGGAAATCCATCCAACAAAGCTGGAAAGCAGTTATTAAGTCTTCTCCTGAAAGTTTTTCATAATTCCAGTAAAATTCTTAGACATTTTTAAAACAACCTGTCTTATTTGTTGACAAATCAGAGCCATTTTTTGGAATGAAAATCACATAAGCATATAATTATTATTTTGTATGTTTTGATCATAAGGACTGATAATCTTCTTTGTTTCTCATCTGAAAAAAATATATATTCTTTATATAGGGTTTCCACTTTTCTTTCCAATTTTGTCAGAAGAATGTAGTTGTTTAAGACCTTGGAGAAAGCATAATAACTTTTCATAGTCAAAGGCGCTATGATTTCTCACCATTTTAATCAAAAGTACAAGAAACTGACTCCTTTACTGGAGAGTTTTGAGGAAAAAAAATTGGGTCACAGGATTGTTGCAAAACTGGGCATTGCAGAATTCAATGTTCTTGCAATGGCTGAGAGGCACTGGCTCCTTATGGAGCCCTGGAGCTACAGGAAAGACGTGTGTCACCAAGTCCAAAATATCCTCACTGTGCATCATGGTTGGACAACATTGAACTGATCCTAGGGAGTCGAATACACTCTACAGAACACTTCAATCTGTTAAACAGAAGTAGGTAGCATCATTTATTTCCAAATAAGCATAAGCAGTGACTTAGTCTTTCTCCTTTATTTCCTAGATCATCTTATTGCAACACTAGAGAAAGCTTAGTGCAGCTGTGTGCTGTAATTTAGAGTGATGGATACTAAGTTTTTGAGAAACCTGATTTTTACATGGGAAATAACACCAATGGACACTCCAGGCCATGCTTTTCTAACAAACAGCTGCTCCCACTAGGAATTAGATTATGCCTGTTTGTCCTTTGTACCTGGTGGATACCTGGAAAAGCTGTAGAGCCAGGAAGCAAATTGTCAAGGGCTTTCAGGAAGGACACCTGAACCTCTGCTGTTTTACCCTCTACTGTTAAAGAATTCATATTTGAATGTTTTGAATTGATTTCTGAATAGCAAGAAAACAACATTTGTGTTTTCTTAGTTTTAGGGACATTAAGGTCTGCAATTTAAATTTTTCCTCAAAATTATGATAGATGATATGTGTAATGGATTTTACTTTTTTTTTAATTATGGAAATTTCAACCAACTGATGCTGTAAATCAGGTTTAAATTTTCAAAATTCGAAACATTGCCTAAGAGTTTTCAGTACCATCTTAAATGTAGCTGATGCAGAAAGAGTCAAGTTGTGGGAGCATGGGCTACATGTAACTCATGGTGCAGGAATTGCTTTAAAGTCAGACTTAAAGTCAAAGTTGCAAATTGTCTGCTCTGTGACCTTATCAGTGTCTTCACTGCTCCAGAGTGAACAAGCCAGTGCTTCAGGGCTTGCCTCTGGGCACATGTGTCTGAAAGCGGGCAACCTCTCGTCAGCCCACCTCAGAGCTGTTGCATGTGGTGACATGGATAAGGGGCAGAGGGTACTACAAGGCCGTTGTGGATCCACAAGAGCCCCAAAATCACCCGTCATGAGGAACGATGAAGTTTCTGAACGGTCTGATGCTCAGAGATGACACTGCCATTGTGGACCATGTGGAGAGATGGAACCATATGTCAGGGCTGCTCTGGGCTTGTGCCACTCCAGGGCAGTTCAGTCTGGGTTATCCCTCTCCTGTGCCTGACTCGGACCCCTCAGACCGAGCTGGAACACGGTGCAGTGGGGCAGCTGGGGGCACTCTTTGTGTGATGTGTGAAATTGAGTTGAATAACTTCCTTTCATGCAGCAGTGAAGAGTAATCCTGTTCCTAAATATCATCACTTGTACATTTGGCAGGTGAGCCCCACTGGTACAAATAAGGCAACAACCACTGATCACCCCCAACCTCTTTCATTTTAACACTGTACCATAGGAATTAAAGTCTCTCTTGACTAAGAGCTTTGGATGCCACTGTTAGACTGCTGTCGGGTTTCTTTTCTGCTTCCCGTTCCAGCGTAAATGGCTGGCTCTTGTACGGCATGACCTGATCACCGGGACAGGTCAGCCAGAACAGAACTTCAAATTGGGTTGGATGTATCTTGAATTTAATTAACTCCTGCTGTTTAGGCCACTTAGGCCTTACTTTCTGAGCTGAATGGTTTACTCTTCTACTTTCATCTCTTCAGGATGAGAGGCTGGGTCCAAAGACCAGCGAATTGAAAGGACTTTGGGAAACTTTGTAGCCTGTTACAACAATAATGGGGGGAGGGACTCAGAAAGTTCCTTTTGAGCAGCTACACGCCAGGTGAGAGCAAACTCGAAAGTAGAGGGCAAGACAACTGGGGTGCGCCATTCCTTAACTTCTGTTCCTGGAGCTGGAGATGAATAAGGCTGGCTTCTGCTCTCTGCTCCATGTGCAGCCCAGACTCTCCAGCAGGGAGCGGAGGAATGGAATGAAATGAATTAAAAGCTTCCAGGTTAGTTAAGGTTCTCTTGATTCATCCTTGTTTTGTTCCTTACTAGAGTCACGACTCAACAAACCTGTGTAACCACTGGTGCCTTTAAAGTCTCAAGCAGGAGAAGTTGGCCCTCCTGCCCCCAAATAAAGAGCTGTGTTGGCTCTTTAGGAGGGGCATTCATGTGTGTTGGGAGGACAATGCTCGCAGTTCGTGCTCTTTGACCCGTCATTTCTAGTGCTAGCAGATGCGTTTGGAGGGTGACCATGATGGCCCTTGCAAGATGTAAGAGGCCACACTGATGTAAAAAGATGTTTAGGATAAATGGAAGTATTTTTTCCCCCACACAGGGCTGTTATCTTGATGTGTTATCTTCATTAATTAGCAGAGTTAAACCCACAGAACTGTTTCCCTAGGTTCTAAGCAGCTGTTCTGTGGCTGAGGTGGCAGTTCAGTGGCTCTGCAGCATTTGAGGCTCCTGATTCCTGTAGAACCGTATCAAAAGGGTCAGAGCAGGAACAGCCTGTTTCTCTCCATAATCCAAGGCTGCTTCGGAGAGATCCTTCCAGCTTTTCCACTTTGAAGCCAAATTTTCAATACCTATATTCTCAATCATGAATAGGTATAGGTTCTGATAGAGCCAGAATATCCTGCCTCTCCCAGACAGATTAGTCCCATGATTGACTGAGCTCATATAAAGTTGATAATTCTTTGTAAGGGATGGTGTTTCTTTACAGTGAAAAAATAAATGTCTTCATTTTGTCTTCAGAGTTATGCGAGGTATCTTCTTTTTCACAGATCTTTTGTGTGATTTTCTGGTGCCACACATTTTGTGCCACGTGTCTGTTTCTTCCTCAGTATAAATTTTTCATAGTCACTTAAAAACTACAAAAAGAATTAGTGTCTGCAGCTGAGCTCTCAAGGGCAATAATCTAATAACAAATGTGTGGATGAGAGAGAAAAAGACTTGATTATGCATTTCTAAACCATTATGACAGAAAACAACAGAGAGGAAATGTTTTTAACCTATGAAGCTTAATTAAATTTTATCTTGCACTGTAAAATGCTTTGGCCGTGGTCCAAGAAGGCCTTGTGTACAGATGTCTCCTTGCTCAATCCCTGGTTTCTCCAGCTGGTTGCATGACTGTATTGAGCAGTTTGCCTTCCTAAACACATCATGGGAAGGGCTTGGAAGAATCAAGCTGGAAGTTGAACACTGCTTTTAAATGTGGGGATTTAAGAAGTCCTCTCAAGACTGGTCACTCAGGCCTCTCCCTGTCACCTTTGATGTGCATCAGCTCCTGCCCAGGCCCCTGACGTGTCTGTGCTGTGCACTTGGACCTCAGTGCAGTGACAGGGACACGAACACAGAGCGGACGGAGAACAAAGGGCCACTGAAACCAGCTCTGGCTCTTGAAGGAAAGCCAGCGCGGGGCTTTCTCCTTGCTCTTACATGGAACTGGAGGAAGAAGACAAAGTGCTTTTCCTCATGAAAAAGGCCTCCTAGACATTTTTTTTAAAAATATTTTACATGAATTATATAGTTGACTTTGAATCGTTTTTAAATCAAACACACAAATATTCTCAAAGCAGGACCTGGGTGCTCTTCCCCAGCTGTCAGGGGGACCTTCCTCCCTCAGTGCTCCTGCTCAGGCACTGTGGCACATGGCATCCTTTCCACCATGTGGAACAGCTTAAGGGGGACACATAAGGATGTTTTGGGATGCTCAGAGATAAATGTTTGCCACTTGCTGTGTGTTACATCCTAGTAGTGCAGTAGAAGAACCTGAACAGTGTCCGTCACTGCAAAGAGAAATGCACAGGCAGTCTACTCACAGCATGCTAACCCTGCCTTGTCCTGATTCTGGGGGCTGTAAGCTTTGTAAAAGTGTCTTCCTATACAAAATTCCTTTTTTCACAAAATATTTCAACATTTTTTCCTTCTGTGTGGAATACCTGGACAAGACAGTGAAAATGTAACTAAAATAATGTAGCAATTGTATTGCAGGATTTTTCAAGGACATGGAAAGGGTGGCTTCTGTCATCTGAATTTAAATCAGTCTGACTGCAAAATCCATGCCCAGTACTTTTTCTGGCAGAATTGTTAATATGTTCTCTGGCTGGTGAGCAAATATTCTTGTCTGCAGTTTATACCTGTGGCCTAAGAAGAGGAGCTGAATTTGCTCTTAGACAGTGAGTCAGTAGCAGAACCAGATCCAGAACACAAGTTGTGTGTATTTATGTTCCTCATTTGATTGCAGCTGCTGAAGCTTCTCCAAAGCTCCAGGATGCTTCTACCATTAGTGCTGCTGCAATTGTACTGCTGAGATGATCTCTACGATAGAGAATATTGTACTTTATAGGTAATTTAACTGCTGAGGGAACAGGAATGTTGCAGTAGAGAAGGAAAAGTTTAAAGAAATTAATTGTAAATGCATTTAAAAATCTGATGAATTTGGCACTTTCTGTAAATCTTGACCCCTCTGGAAATACTGCCATGTATGTGCAGGGCACATCACACTTCATGGAAGTTAGTCTCAAAATAGTGTGAAGTCTGACAAAAGTAGGTTCTGAAGTACATTCCAAGACCAGTTCAGGGGGAGGGAGAATAACATGAAAACTGTGCTACAAAAAATGGAGACAAATTCTCCTCTTCATTAGAATGAGATATCCAATGGATGTTTGTAATGTAAGTGGGAATGTAAACTACACAAGAATTTTTGACAGAACAAGCATGGAGAGATGCCACAACTTATGCCATTCTGCAAAAACAGAATTTAAAAAACAATTTACAAGAACTGTTGCTACATCAATGGGAAATTGCAGCATAGAAAGTCTAGCAGAGAAAATGTTCTCACAGGTCTCTCTTTGACTTACAAGATTAAATACACTTGAGAAAAGCCTAATTTCTCATGCAGGAGACGAGAGAGAGGAGGCTGTGTCTGATGCTGAGCATGTTTATTTAATGGCAAATACGTGCCTGTACCAGTAGTCACAAAAGAGCTCTTAGAAGAAAAGCCCCTGTGGTCTGTGCATTTCTGTTCCTTTGGGAAACTTCTTCAAAGTGTTATTTTGGTTGCACGTAGCACGGAAGGTGTCATCAGAAAGTAAAATGTGATTTTAATGATTCCAGGCTTACTGAAGTTTCTATGCACTATAGTTTTTCATCTGAGATAAAAAAATTTAAGTGTTTAATGAAATTCTCGATCCAGGTTTAGAAAGAGCATGTAGTGGGTAAAGCAAAACAAAACTGACAAGGTCCAGAACTAGACACAAGTGCTTATGTACCACAGTCAGTTACAACATCCTGATCTGTGAGTTCAAATGAAGGTGGAGACTTGGAGAAGTCAGCACTGGGCTCAATGAGAAGTGGGAAATTTTTCCTATTTGTCATTTTTGTTTCCTGAGCTACCTGTTTATTGCTTATCCTGGCTGTATTGTTCTGGAAGAATACCAGGAGCATTTTTCTTTTCAGGTTACAGGGGTGCAGATTGTAACGCTGAAGCAAATTCAGAAGCAATTTGATGGCATACTTTAACTTCCACCAAGTTTTGTTTAGCATTACATAGTCAGCTAAAGACAGAACAAGAGCATATTAGATTTAATTTAATATCTTTGTTGACGAATTGAAAAATTCAGACAAGATTTTATATGAATCGTAGTTGTCTATTTTGTAAGGTTTGCATTTGTTTCTTGTCAGGAAGTACAAAAGTTTATTGTTGTTTACTTTAGAGACAGAGTAGTTAGACATATTTTTCTGTTTAGGCAAAAGCTTTTGTTTTGCACAAACTGCATAAAACATGCAAGTAATCTGCTTTTATAGGTTTGCTATTGAGGTGCTAAAGTTCAGTCTCTGAGTTAAGTTGCACTGCATAAGGCATGGCAAGAAGACAGAAAATAAATGCAACAGGCAATGGAGGAACAGCTGTTGCAGAAGATGGATGTTTTGCTGTAATGATGTTGCTAAGATTATTAATTTATTTAATAGAATTCAGAAAGGATTCATCTGTTAGCTGTCATGATTTTATCACTGGGAGCCTGCAGGTTGCCATAGGCTATGGGCATGCTGTGTGCCTGTTAACAACATCCAAGGGGGGTCAGCTGACAAATAGCTTTGTTTATTACCATTTGGTTTATAGTTCAGGATTCATTTGGAATGTCCCAGCTAACATTTGGTCCCTCAGTTTCCTAATATTGCTGACACCAGCTGTAACGGCAGCCTTTCCCTCCTGTAAAATCCTTCTTCCTTTGATGAGCTTGTTCCCGTAATTGGTTAGGTTGTTTTTTTTTCCTGCCTAGACTTTATTAATGTTGGTATTGCAGGGGTACCTGCAGGCCAGTTATGACCTTGCTATTCTAGCCACAGTCTGTACACATCACAAAACCATATGTTGTTAAATATCTTACAGTTTGTGTTTAAGATGAGACAATAGGTGGATGAAAACAGCAGATGCAAGGGCTAAAAAATGAGAAATCCTCTTAATTAGGTGATTTTGTAGGATGCCATGGATTTGTTTGCTGCTCCTTTACTGTTATTTTAGGGTTTGATGTTTCTGTCAGTCTTTCAATGCCATGTAGTAAACGGGGCTTTTACCACTGTAGCATCTGCTTTAAAGTGTGCTGGTACTATTTGGGGGCAGAGAGGTGAAGGTCACAGTGATTTATCCTGATGCCTGTACTGATGGCACCCATATAACCTCAGTCAGCAGCAGTTATCGGCTGTAATCTGGGGTTGTACTTCAAGTGGTCTGATTGAATATGAGGGGTGATAATGCTTCTTCTCATTATTATTATTACTGAGAAAAAATACCAGCAAGTGACCACATAGTCATTATTCACTCATCATCTGAAAACTGTGTGAATCAACACTCTCTGATTTGATTTCTGAGAAGCTAATGGAAGGATTTTTTTAATCTTTATTTCTCTATTTCTTCTCTCTATATTTTTTTTAATAGAGGAGCCTTCCTTTACCTATCCTATCAGAAATCTGACATAGTTTTAGAAAATCATTTTACCTTAATTTCAAGTGATTGGGTTTTTTTGTATATTTTCTAAGGAGGAATGTAAATAACAATTCAAGCCAACTTCTTATTGCAACGCGGGCAGATAACCCAGTTGAGCTGAGTTCTCTCTGAGTGCTAGTTGAGAAGGGGCCCAATCATTCATGGAACTGAAGAAAAGCCACAAGTTACAGGAAATGCACATAATGACAAATTAAGAAAGAGACTAGAACCCCAGTTTAGCAAATTGATGGGGAAAAAAAAAAAGTGTAAGTGCTAGAAACAAACCAAACCTGACATCTTCACATTTGGAAAAGGAATCATTTTAGGCAGTGTTTCAAGCAGGTCATCATCAGTCCCAAGACCCGGCTGAGTAACGCGAGCTCTGCACTTGAGCTTGCACGGTTGTGCTGCTCTGCTCCTGTCCTTGTCATTGCCCACCTGCTCTTCCATCTCACCTTCCCTGCCAAGCAAACAGCACAAAGCCGTGACCAAGGAATTTATTTCTTCTCTGACTTACATATTGGAAACAACAGAAAGGGATGTTGCAGTATTTTAAAAATGAAATGACAGGTACCGTGTCAGCCTGAAAAATAGCTGTACACACAAAAATTAATCAGAACTCAAGTGACCTCTTCAGGCCTTGAGCAGAGGAGCTGGATCTACCAGTCCTTCTCTGAAACTCAGCTGAGGTGGTTGGCAAGTCAGTCCTGTCCCAGTGACTGAGTGGGACTCCGCAGCTTCATCTGAACAACTGTGAAATGGAAGTGCAAAGTTGTTATTGAACAGTGCAAACTCTTGTGAGATGTAAGAGGCTTCAAGTCTTTGATCCTTCTGCACCAGCAGCTCTGCTCAGTCCTGGGAGCTTGGGAAGGATGGCCTTTGGTCATCTCTTGGCTCGTTACTTGTCTGAGTAAATGGATTTTTCTTATAAATACTGTGTGGATACAAACTGCATAACTAAAATACAACCTGCCTACTTTTTCAGGCCCATTTATATTTTTTCTGGTGCCGACTTGGCCCTTCTGGAAAAGGTCAGTCAGGAAATATGACTGGCTATGCTGAAACTTTTTATTTTACCTCCTTTATCTCTTCTAAGGCACTTACTGATGTGTTAGGATGGGTTATGATGCATAAGGTTAACATAAGATGAATAAGACTATTTTTATCTCTCCTTGAAAAATTAAAGTAAAAATGAAAAAAACATAGATAATTTGAAATTTTTGAAGGAAAAAACTGCACTGATTAACGCAGTAAGAAACATACACATATTTGACCATAAATTGTATTTTAGAGGATTTTCCATAACATAGGCTGTTTAAGGGAACAGCCTTATCTTTTTATGTGTTTTCATAAACACACAAAATGGTGGCCCCATATTTCACTAATATATCATTTCCTGTGCCCAGTATTCTGAGCAAGAGAGGTGGATGCAGTCAGCTCCACACACAGATTTCTAGTGGTGCCCCTCAGGCCTGACCTGTGCCATGTTTCTTATTGCAGTCTGAGTCAAGCCTTTCTGAACGAGAAATGTTTCTCATTTTGCGATATATTAGGCTCAATAATTTAAATACATTAATTAAATCTTACTCTGGATTTGCCAAACGTTGTTTTGTTCAGGTCCTGTGTTTCAGTTGGGGCTGGTTTCTGCTTGTGACACTACGAGGAGATCTGCATATTTTTCTGGAGAGAGGACAGAGTAGAAAGGATGGGGGGATACTTAATAAAAGATTAGGTATGGAGAGAGGAAAAATCCATGTCATCAAACCAGGGCATCATTCGTATTGGTCTGTTTTTCAGTTGTGTTGCCTTCAAAATTTGTACCCAGACTAATAAGGTGATGATATCTGAAGGAAGTTCTTGTGAATGATGAGGGGAAAGGACACATCTGCATAAACTTAATCTATAATGTAATACAGCAAGGCCTAATTTGTGTTAATCATGTTTTTGTATTATTTCTAAAATTTTGTCTGAGCCAAAATAAAGAATATTGTCTCATTAAGAAATCTGGCTGTATTACTGTGGCGGTAATCACATTTCCATTCTATTTTCATAACCAAAGCTTCAAAGCAGCTTGAGAAGTATTTGTTACTGGTGCAGGCTTGAACATGCAAGTGAATAGCTGTATCAGTACTGTCATATATAATTTCACCATCCAACACTATCCAGCACTAGAAAAGTTTATCTAACTGCAGGATAAAAACAATGGACTGCTGGATAAGATTAATAAAAATATTTCTTTAGAAGAAAATAAGCGTCTGAGAAGCAATAAAACAACAACAACAAAAAAGAGGTAATTTTTTACTGAAGTAGTAAAGGCTGCTCTTTTATTGCTTGCTGTTGATACAATTATTTCCCAAAGGAATATAGTCTGCTGGATTTTAAAGATTTACTTTAAAATATATTTTTGCTCTTCTGGGAAACACTGTAAAGAAAACAGAACTTCAATAATTTGGTTACATCTTTTATGTTTAAAATCAGGTGCCCAGGCAGGCTGAGATGTGCTAATAGAAGTTGGTGAGAGGTGGTGAACGCCTTGATTTGGTTCAGGTTGTGGGAAAGGTCAATGGAGAATTTGTTTTTCTTCTCCAGTATTACTGGGGGGCAGCGTTGCTGGTTTTCCTTCATTAACCTAAAAGGACAAATTAGTCTACTGAAGTTAGAAGTATAATTGAAAAGTTTTCTGGTGCTGTGGAGTTGCAAAAAGAAAGAAGGAAAGTGGGAGATGAGTACTATTCTTTTAAATTACCCAAAGGGAACTGTGGGATACACAAGAGGAAAGGCAAAATTAATCCCCACCACGGGGTCTTCCTCTACCCATTCAGGGCTGCATCGCTGCAGTTAGACAAATCTAGTACTAAAACTTGTGGTGATTTAAAACGATGATTTAAATCATATTTGCTTCCTGAATCTATGGTGAGGAAGATGGGAAGTAACGTGAGAATGGAACCACCAGGGGAGCTCATTTGCACATTCTAAAGCGTGCTGCCACTTTGGCAAATTACTCCATCTTTTCAGGGATAGTTTTTTTTTTTTTTTAATCAAGTAGACTTTAACCTTAAATTATGGGGTTTGGATTCTCTAAATTGCTTGAAAGTGGGAAAACCAGTAAATCTGTCCTATTTATTTTCTGATGGAATTACTAAATAAAGGAGTTGGAATTTTCAGTACTATATTTTTAAAACCTGAGATGAAACGTATCTTCTTAAAAAGTAGTTCAGAACATTTGCAGTGATTTTAAACTAAATCCTTTTCCTGATACTGTTCCAAGTAAAGCCTTGCTGTTATTACAGTTGTCTGCAGCAATGCAAACTTAGGTACAGCCCTGGGAACATGAAAGAGAGGAGTAATATTTTCTGAATCAAATTCATTGCTGTCAAAGACCAACACGATTAGTGTAACTATACCTGTTTCTCTAAATCTGTGCATGCTAAAACGACAGCTTTGATTTATTAACTTGGGGGTCATCCACGTTTTGCTTTGGAATGCAGTAATTTTTAATTATTTTGATTTTAAAACACAACTGTGGTTATGTCCTGATTAGCCTTGTTCAGCAAAAAGCAACTGCAGCCCGTTCCTGCTTTGTGGTTTGCACTTGTCACCACGGTGTGAGGTGATGTTGGGCCATTGGCAGCTGACTGTGCAGCCTGGAGGCCTGGTGGTCTTCTAACATGCACGAATTTCCTGCCACACTCCATTTCTCTGCTGGTTTTCCTCTGGGATCTTACAGTTCTGTGGGCTGTAGTTTCAAGGTTTTCGTCTACCTAATGTTAAACGATAGTTAAAGCAAATGGGAAAAGAAACTCGTGACATTTGTACTTGTTACTGAAGAAATGTTGCAGATTTATAACTGTATATTTAAGGGTGCCTAGTGAGGTGAAATTTAGAACTGCTAATGAAGATTTTGTCCTTTAAATCAACTCATGGTGACTGCAGTTCCATTTGCATTACAAATATTTAAAGGAGTCAAATTAAACAGGTGGAGTGGGAAGCAGACAGAGCGATGAGGGATTAACAAAACCCAGTCTTGACATTCTGGGGATTTCCTAAATCAGTTCATGTGCTTTCTGCTCAGCTGTTCAGGAGAGCAAAATTGTCCTGTGCCCTGGGCTGAAATAGATATTAAAGGGCTCAGTAAAGCAATGCAATATAAGAAGCCGTTATAGCAGTTTTCTTAAGGAGTGACCCTGAATGGATTATCCTATATAGGGATTGTGTTTAGAAAGTTATGAAAGAAAGAGAGGAAGGCTTATGAGTTAAAATTCATTGGTGTGTTTTTCATATGAAAGGCTTCACTTTGAGTTAAAATATTTTACTATAGCACCAGCTTATTTTTCAGATAGTTCTCCCTAAAGTAAATACCAGACGCTGTGAAGCAGCAGCTTTTATGTAACATCCTCCATGCATTAGATGTTGCTGGTGGTCTCACACAATGTTTGTCTTGTCATGTTTTACGTCACTTCCCAGCTAACTACTATTAGCTACAATCAGTGTTTTCCCAGGATTGAAGCTTTGTGGAAGTTCCTGCACTGGTTGCTCAGGAATGCTGCATCTCTGATATTCAAGCTCTGTCCATGATCGTGGCTGGGAAGTGTGAAATAAATGAGAGTCTATATTCAGTTGTGGATGTACTGCAGCTCTCAGGGATGGGTTGCTGTGTAGGAAATAACTTCCCATTGCTGTAGGAGATAGTGGAAAATCTTTTATTTTGGACCAAGACTTGGAGTGTGTGACTTCTGCTAAAAATAATAATTGAGACCTCATTTATTCTACAGCAGCTGGGCCGACTATTGCTGGATGTTTTTCTTTGGCTCTTCAGATATTTTTGCTTCTTTTTAAGTTCTGTCTTCAAGAGCTGCCAGCCCTGCTGAGCACCTCTGCAGCGCTCCTGGGCTCTCCTGCAGGCTCTGCAGGGCTCGTGCTGTGTGCGCAGGGCTGGGGGGGAAAGACAAACCTGGACGTGCTTGTCTGTGCTGTTGCCACGGGCTCAGGGCTCTGCCCTGCTGGCAGTGGGCAGGGCACAGATCGCCCCAAGAGATGCTGTGTTTTAGGTATTAGCATGCATTGCTTCCTGAACCAAGATGTTGCTCTGCTATTTTCTTAGCGTTGCCTTCCCTGGACCTAAAAATACAGCTAGCTCTGATCTTGTGAACTTCATTCTATTTTTACTTTTCTTTCTGTCTTTCTAAATTTAGTTCACTCTTCTCAGTTCTGAGTCTGTGTTGAGCCATTTCTGAGCTCTGACTGCAGCAGTGTTTCTCCATGTCTGCCATTTACTGAGCACTTTTGTTTCTAAGCTGACCTCTAGCAAGAAACAGATCCTACTTCTCAACAGTATTTAAATGTTTTAGAGAAGAGCGATCATCACGTCTGATTTGAAAATGAAAGGGTGGAACAGAAAAATATCAAAACAAGTAAATTCTAATCTATGAGTCTGTTTTAACTGCACAGGACAGAAGAATGTTTGGTGTGCATATGAATATGTATGGCTTTCTGGAACATTTGTCACTAGTCCTGAAAATCAAACTTTGCTCATAAGGAAGCAGATATTTAATAAAGGAAGAAAGATGAGACTAAAGTGGTTGAAAATAGCTATATGAATAAATTGTATTTAAAAAAAAGAGGCATTGATGGAATAATGGTGAACCTTGGTGAGAAAATTGAGAAATGTGTATATTTGCAGGTAAACATAATAGCAACAATCATGAAAACCTACCGGTGCTGCCCAGTAGGGACTTAACAAGTTATGCCGTGGATTTTTTTTGTTGCTGTTATTTTGTTTTATGCTATTCTGTTTTTAAAATTGGGAGGTATTTAGGTGCCTATACATTCCATTAAATGGACAAAGAAACCAGTAGGACTACCTAGAAAAGAGTCAGTCTGCCACCTAATAGTGTCCTGGGTTGAGTATAAAAATAATGAAATGCATGTCAGAAAATAAAGTGTGGAATAATACAGGAAAAATATATAAATGTGGAACAAACAGTTTGAGTGCAGTGGTTTGAACTCTCATGTCCCTTAAGAATTACATAGTGGTGGCCATCCTTAACAGCTCAATGTAGGCCAGTGAAATACATGCTGGTATTGTCTTTTTGCGCGTTCCCAGCCTCCTTCTATCATTTAACACTAATCAAAGACACTTGTCACCTGATGTGGTTCAGTTCCAGGAGTGATGGAGGGTGGCCTGGGTGACCTAGATATGCCTATAGTATCTCAAACTTTTATAATGCCATTAAAAGTGGTTTTCTCTCTGCGGCTGAGGAACATAGAGGTGTCTCTGATCAGCGTCCTCCATCTTGTTCTGAGTGAAGGACAGATACTGTCTGGGAAGTAACTGCCCCTGTGGTTTTGCTTCCTCCCTTTAGTTCTATTTCTGGGGCCTCCAGTTAGCTTTTCCCAATATCACTTGTTCAAATATGACATTTGGCTGCTATCTCCAGAGCCCAGCTTTCACATTTACACAGAGTTTAGCATTAAGGACTAAGCCCAGGCTCATATAAGTCTGATTTTGTGCTTATCAACACAGTTTATCCCTTTTTCCTTGGGTGTAAACTGTTGCGGGTGTCTGGTACACACTGGAACAATCTTGAAATATTACAGGGTAGAAGCACTTTTATCTGCTTGCTTTATACATTTTCTGATAAACACAGGATTTGTCGCTTTATTATTTTGACTAATTATACTTCATTTCTATTAGACAGCACAGTCATGCATTAGAAAGTTAATGCTGTATTGCATTGGCGGGAATGTTTTCTCAGATTTACCAGTGAACTGATTGTCCCCTTCTGATTGTATCTGATTATTCTGTTATGACTAATGCTTTTATCAGAACTTTACTGTTAGTCAACTTTGTGGCATCCTGTTCTCTGGCATTTCTTTTTAAAGTCAGCAACCCTGCAGTTGTAGTTACAGCGATAAATTCAGCACAAAATTTACGTTTGTTAAGTGTGCAGGTAGGTAAGGCAGAATTTTGGCCAAACTGGCCAGTTCTGCTTTCAAGTGTTATGGTTTTTATACTTCACCATGACAAAGCTACAAAATTTTCCCAGTTGCTGTTGCCACAATGATATTAATGTTCATTATTGATGTAATAATTATTGACTTCTCTGAGGTGCAGGTTAAATGCTCTAAACAGTAGAAATATGAGCCAATATTAGCAGTGACACATGTTTATAGCATTGATTTTACATCTCCTCAGCCCAGCTTGCAATATATTTGTTTGCAAAGTATTTAACCTGGCAAGACATAAGTATTTCTTTTGGGCCACAGTGCTGAGATAAAATATTAGAGGAAAACTCAGTAAGAAGCTTCTCTTTTTAGCTGACTTCCCTACATAATTTTCCCCCTTCCTAATCTGCAGTCTGTTTCTTTTACTGCCTCCTTCTTCCCTGCTGGCTCTGTACAGGCACAGTGGAACAGACTTAATGGTCCATCAAGTCTATTATCCATCTCCAGTGGTGACCTGTACCTGGCATCTTGTGTACTTTGTGATATTTTTGTTTTGGCTTTGGCCTTGATGTTAGACTGAGAAGCATCCTGTTACACAAATGCATTAAGAAATCTTAGCTTTCATTAAAAAAAGAAGGGGGGGTGGTCTTGGGGCTTTCAGTTAGATAGAAATAATTTTGAATCCAAGCAGAAGGTGGATTGTGGCAGCTCTGTGTGTGTGAGCTTGCCGGTATTGTAAAGCAACAAAAACATCTTTGCACTTTAGGGACATTTGACTTCAAAATGTAAATGTTACTTTTAAGTATCAACATGACCACATCATCCATCTTTTTCTTTTGACTCTTAATACCTAATTTCTCCTATTCAGGAATCACACCTACTGTAGTGGCAGCGGCCAGGGAACTGCAATCCCTTCACTGTTTTGTTTCACCTGCAAATTATCTGTGTGCAGGTACCTTGCAAGCTCTTGCTGAGAAAACCTTTCTGCTCCTGCGTTTTATGTGCTTGTTGTGGTGCATCTCACAGATGAAAAGGGAGCTAAACTTGGAGACTTGTGTAAGGCTTTTTGAGATTGCTTACTTTGTGACCTTCTGTCTGTTGAGGGCAGATACCTCAGTCATCGCGGGGCTTTTCTAAAAGAAGATAAGATACAAAATGAATAAATAAAAAATATGTCTCCTTCATTCCTTAAAATGTAATGCTTGTAAAGAACAATGTCTGTTATTCCCCTGTAAGGAACCTCACATAGGTACTTGATTCCTCAATACAATTTGGCTCTTGGAAAGCTCTTCAAATACAGCCTTTAGATCTGTATGGCACGGCTGTCTGCTTGAAAGCCTGTTCTCCCAAAAGGCATATCCCATTAAATATGATCTTGCAAGCCACAGTGTGCAGGAGAGCTGCCCTAGAGTATAACATCCTACACTAGAGGTTGTCTTATTTCACCCGAAAGTGCAGAGAAGGAAGGTTGCTCCCCCCCCAGCTGATGTGAGCCACTGGGTGTGCTGGTGTTGGCTGTGAAAGAGTGATTTCAGAGTTGGTTCTCTTTTTTGAGGAATGAAAAAGGAACAGTTCCTCCTGCTCTCCAAAGAGAGTAAGTTCGGTGTGAATGTTTGAGAGATGTGTATATGCAAAGGGTAGAAAATAATGCACTTCATACTTTTCTGCTGCATACTTTTGTGCCAAAGCGGGGCTCACTCTGCTTCTCACTTGGCTGCCATTTATTTCTGCTTAGGATGATGTATGCTGAGTCCAGAATGGATTGTCCCTTTTCTTGATGAAACAAATGGAGATTGTCAATAAGTGAAGCAGAGATAAGATAGATAGTAGCTTGTTAGTGATTTGGGAATGAGGTGATATGGCACGATAGATTAATGCTTTGCCTTCATTTGTTGACATTTAATCTCTAAGCTTTGGTTTGTATTCAGTGCACAAAGTAACCGAAAACCTCTCCCATTTGGTACTTGTGAAGTTGATATTAGACTTGCAAACAGTTTGCTTGCTCTTCAGTATTTCCTTTTTTTCATAACTCTTTTAAACTGTGTTTCTGAAAATTGCCATAATTTCACCCTTTTCTCCTCAGAAGACTCAGTAATTATGACTTTGTAGCATACCTTTTCTTTTTTTATCTCCTTCCTCCTTTTCCCCCATTGGCCTGGTTGGAGGTTTGCAGTTTTGCTGTATTACTCAAGCACTGACACTCATTATTCCAGGGCTCTGCCTGCATTGCCCTTGTAGCCCTTGTCCTTCCTGGCACCAGTCCTCCTGTGAAGATGAGTCCTGTGAAATGGACAGAGCCTTTCTGTGCAATATTCCCCCAACCAGAGCTCTGAACGAAATAGGAGCGTGCACAGGAACAAAATTGTAGCTGTGTATCTGAAACTCATGATGATACAGGGTTGGACTGTTTTTCTGAAATGCTGCTAATAACAGTGTCATGCCGAGCTGTTCCTGAATCCTGGCTGGGAGAAGCAGCACCTTTGCTTAGGATGGCTGCTGGAGTTACACATGGCATCCATGCTGGAAACAATGACCATTACGGGTGCAGCTGAGAGAGGACTCATCTTTACATCAGTGGTGATGGAAATCGCATTTTACTCCAAGAGTCAGTGCAGTCTGGGCAGCAATAACTGAGTGAGTGCAGCCTCCTCATCCCTGCACCACTGAGCTTCACTGAGCTCCAGAGAGTTTGCGTCAAACACTGAGCTGGAGAGAGCAATTAACTCTGCAGGTCTGGAGGAGGGTGCCAGCCCTGCTCATGCATTTCATGATGACCCTGCTCTTCTGGGAACTGCCCCTGCCATTAAGAGATTTCCTGCTTGGCCGTGACTGGATGACCTGTTCCACCACAGGAGACCTGGATAGCTGGGAGCAGGGCTGGGAAGGGGCTCTGTGGGATCTGAAAAATGCTTCCTCCTCCTGTCATATCTTCCTCTAATCATGGTAGTCACAACTGTTCCTATTCAGCACACAATATTCTTTACCATTTCCAAGGTTTTACAGTCACAACAGATCCCTAAGGAAAGCAACGGAGTGGCAAAAGGAGGCAACCAATTTTCTGTGCTGGCACAGAAGAGCACACAGAGACCCTGGTGCAGTGTGCTGCTGCAGCGTGTCTTGCTTTGGGCTAATGTTCTTATTCATTCAGGAAATATCAGTTGAGGCAAAAAGCCAGTTCATTCATATATTTGCTGGTGATGAAAACAAGCCCCCAGATATTATCTTGTCTTAATACAAAATAAATGAGTAAAGAACACATGTTCTGTATCAGTGTAAAAATAACATTTTTGAAGGATGTTTGTTCCCATTCCTAGGGACAGCTAGTACTTGAGTGGTTTTATTTTAACCACACTTCAGCAACCATGTCTGTACTTTCTAGAGCAGATTTTTCTGTAGTTAATATGCATCACCATATTTGATTATTAATTCATCTAGTCTCTCCTAAATCAGCTTTTTGTGTGCAGAAGAATGCTAATAGACTTTTGCTTCTAAATCTTCTAATGAACTGTGAAAAAGTCTGCTACATGGCTGACTCCTGCCTCTTAAATATTTAAATTAGTGTTCTTCTGTCTGCACAACTGATTTGCATGACCATTGTTTGGATACAGAGCTACCTGGCTATTGTAAATACTTCACAGTCCCATGACCACCAGAATGAGCCTGCAAAACCTCTTAAGAGACTAGTTAAACTAAAACTTCATGAGGTTTCCTTCAGATCTATTTGACTTGTTTTTAAAAAACTGGTGCTAAGTGCTGCTCTTTTCCTCTGCACGTCCCGCTCCAGCACCAAGATTTAATCTCAGCTGACAGAATGAGTTACCTGTATCTAGTCTCAAAAAAGCCTTTTTGCCTTTGACCCTACCAGTTTACTCACTGCAGCTGATAGACAGTTTGTTAAGTAACAGCACTACGGGGCTTGTGTCTTACTGCTCAAAATCCCCGATAAGGAACTCACCAGCTCAGCCTCAGATGTAGAGACCTGGAGCTGTTCTGTGCTTTGGTGCTGTTCCAAAAGGAGATACGAAACCTAAGCGACATGATTTTAACAGTATGTGTTTAGCACCCTGAAGAGGATTTTCCTTTGAAGACTTCCTTGGTTAGCCACAGTACAGTCTGGGAAGCAGGATAAGCAGAGATGTGGTGCTTTTAATGTGTTTTGCATCATCATTTTTCTTTCTTTCTTTTTTTCTCTTTTTTTTCTTTTTTTT